>JAXCGZ010019596.1:0-40000 GCA_037179515.1 Halocaridina rubra
CTCGCGGATTTAATTTAGGCACAGTTTCTAGCGGTTTTAATTCCTGCGATCGCTGGTAGCAGTATGAATATTTCCATATTCCAATATTAACGCATTGAAAATCGTTACTTGCTGGAAACTTGGTAGCGTAATGGTAGTATGCTCGACTCTCGAGGTGACAGATGGTCGATCGAGTCTAACATGGGCCGTTAAATAAGAGCATCAAGCTTTAAATTCCCCGTCTTCTGTCTGCCGTTATCAGCCCCCATAATGAGGACTAAGAGTTACACATATCGTTATATATATATATATATATATATATATATATATATATATATATATATATATATATGTATATATATATATATATGTATATATATATATATATATATATATATATATATATATATATATATATATATATATATATATATATATATATATATATATATATATATATATATATATATATATATATATATATATATATATATATATATATACTTGTACGTAAAATATGGCTTCTTTTCTGTTGTAGGGACACTAGAAGTCCTGTATATACAGGAAAGGTCCTGTATTCAATGACTGTGTCCTTTAACCTGTCTTGATTTTATCAGCATGTCTTAAATGTTATGCATCAAGATTTTATTTTTATAGATTGCAAAATATTACTTCATTAACTCGCAAAGTTAATTAACCCCACTTTGAAAGGTATCTATTGTGCGAAAGGTTTCATACTTTTTCTTATGTTCGTTTTCAACTGGCGTGCCACGTGGCATGCCACACTCGACGTGCCACTTTGGTGTAAAAGCGGCCTTAGGAAAAATTATGATGTTACAGTTATCAAACAGCAAGGGGACAAAAAGACTCGAAGCACCGACTGTACATGTTTTGGTCATGGAGAAATGAACATCGGGGACAGCGTCGAACAATTGAGAAAAAAGTTGCAATAGGTAAAAGAAAAATCGCAGCCGAATAATCACTGGAGCAACAGCATAGTGTGCACCGCTGTGTCAAAGGAGTGAAAGTTTTTTTTATTGCATAATTTTTTTGCGAGAAAATAATCGGTGTCACTGTCTTCATTTCATTGTTGTATGTATATGTGAGATGAATACAATTTCTCCTGGTTGTTATTATTATTATTATTATTATTATTATTATTATTATTATTATTATTATTATTATTATTATTATTATTATCATCATTATTATTATTACAGTCAATACATGGAAATATAGACATTTTCCAGCATATAACAGTGTACATCAGTTTATTACTCTTTGTGAAAGTGTATATTTTCATGCTTTTTGGTATTTTCGTGTTTCTGCGTAAACGTGTGTATGGGTGTATGTTCGAGAGTATAATGTTTTTTTTTCGTGAATTTATATGTGTTTTTGCGTGTAAGCGTGTGTATGATGCTTGTTTTAGAGGGCATATAGGGGAGCGTTTAAACAGGATATGGGTCATTCCAAAGGGCTGTGCTCCCCCCTCCCTCTCCCGGATGTCACTTAGTCCGCGATCTCCAGCTACCAACTAACATTGGGTGAGCGCCATTTCCTTGAGAGAGAGAGAGAGAGAGAGAGAGAGTGTGAGAGAGAGAGAGAGAGAGAGAGAGAGAGAGAGAGAGAGAGAGAGAGAGAGAGAGAGAGAGAGAGAGAGAGAGAGAAGCTATTTTTTGATTTATACATAACCAAATATAGATTGTAATGTTTACAACTGCAATATCACTGTGAGTGCCCATGTGCACATGTCCACATGTACAGTTATTTGAAGAAGAGAGAGAGAGAGAGAGAGAGAGAGAGAGAGAGAGAGAGAGAGAGAGAGAGAGAGAGAGAGAGAGAGAGAGAGAGAGAGAGAGAGAGAATGTTTCTCATATTTTGCAAATACAAGCCAAATTATATATTGTGAATGATTGTTTTACGAAGTTAACAAACACCAAGTTGCCCATGGGCTTCGTTTGTAACATACTTTACCTTAATTAAATACTTACAGTGTTTTTTCTTTTGAAAAACTCGTATTTGCTCAGGCAGCTGTTTCCTTACAACCTATTTATGAAGGGAATAATACACAATTATATATGGTAAATGACATAGCTAAGTATTAAGAAAGTGCAGCACGTGGCAGACTGTTACAAACTTTTTAACTTTGATACCAGGTGCCACATATTTTACAAACTTTCTATCATGGATAGTTATATATTAATATCAGTATTCTAATAATTTTTATTCTAAATGTGCACTTCTATTCCAGGCATCAGGTATAAATGCATTTGTATTTATGAGACACTATAAATATTAAAAATAAAAATTGTAGATGTGTGTGAGCCTTACTTGAAAAAGTGAGCAAAGTGCAACATAACACTTCATCGTGAAACGTATGTAGCTTCTGTTGAGCCAGAAATGCCATTATGGTGTCCATTGAATATTAAATTTATTATGAGCATTAGAACGGAGGATTGTGGTGATCATTGCTGTTTAAACTGTGTTCTTCATAAGAATTATGGGTCATGTTTCTCTTACGCAGTGCTGCCCAACAGGTGGAAAAGGTGAAGAACTCCATCCGGAAGAATTCTGGAGAGAAACAGGCCTCTCAGGAAGAGGTCATTAATATACCCTCAGTACTTCCACCACCACCACCTTCTCCTCCTACTCCTCCTCCTCCACCACCACCTCCTCCTCTTCCATTTTCATCACCTGATGGTGACGTATACATTACGGACTACCCGATTACACCACCAGATAGTCTAGACGGTAATTGTCACAATACAGAAAGCCAAGTAACTAGTCTAGATTATATTAGTGATGACATACTTACCTGTGATGACAGTGGTGACAAAGGAAACGATCCTCCAGAAGAATGTGAGGACTCCTTGGTCTCTGTTTCTTCTGATGGAGTGCTATCTCCTAGTGTTGAAAAACCTTCCCATGACGTAGCAGAATCAAATGGAGAGGAAGGTACAACTGATCTGATGGCATCCATTTGCCGTGTCATACCTGAATTGCAGAATGTTCAGGAAGCTGATACACTGTACGACTGTCCTATACCTATCAGTGCAGTAAGGTCCGAGTCTCTTGACCCAGTAGATGATTCTCAGTTGCCCAGTGAAGACATTCATATAATGACTGGAAATGCCTGTTCCTCTCATGATGAAAGTGGAATGTCAGGTTCTGAAAATGTGGATGAAGACAGTGCTCTGTATGCAGTTCCAAAGAACATCCCAGTGTCAGATATAATTCAAAAAAGTTTACAGGATAAAAGTTTTGCAGAAACTCAGGATGAATCTGACCCTAATGAAACTTGTGATGATAGTGAAAGGGTACTTGCTGAAATCTCTAATACTGAATCAAATACGAAAGGAGAGGTTGCCTTGCAGGATAGACCTGATAGTGCAAGTCAAGAAAAGTTACAACCTGAATTGCTGACTGAAAAAGATGCCTTTAAATGTGAAGAGCAATATCTTGCTGACGATTCCACTTGCATTGAGGAAACACTTCCATCAGGAGAGAAGCAGTTACCTGAGATATGTAGAAAAAACGGCATTATTGCGCCAAAGTTGCCGCCCAAGGTACTGAAGCCCACTATTGTCTCAGATTATGAAAGAAACGAACCTTATTATGCCACCGTAAGCAAGGGTGTGCCTATACCTGTCAACTTGAACGGCACAGTTATACCCAAAGGAAATGAAAGTAAAGAAACTGAGGGAGACCAAGGAGTGGTGGATCCAGATATTATGTACTTCACTCCAGAGTCTGATAGTTCATGTGAAAGTTCAAAAGATTTGAAACAGCTTACAAGTGACGAGGAGTGCCCTTATGATGATCACGATGATTGTATGAGTGGAGTTTCCTCGTTAGAAGAGAGTTCAGCTACTGTCATTCATGATAGTGATGTGGACACTATAGTGTTTGATGACACTAGAGATGATATAATTCCTGATCATTATGTGATAAGTGAAGGCTGTATTAGTGGTAATAACACCTTAGTTGCAGAGCCCATTTATGAGATCATCGGAGAAAGAAATAAGGGACAGGAGGCTAATAGGGAACAAAGCACCCAGGATTGCGGTAAGAGGAAAGCCTAACAGCAAGGCTTCATCTTCTAATGGATAATAATCCATTGCTTCTTTTAACGCTTTTCACCTTGGCTTGGTTGTTGTTATTGCTGACATTGGGAGTGCTGCTGCTCACCCTCTGCACACCTCACTCACTGCCTGTGGTTATTCTTGGTTGCGGGATTTTGATATCTTGATTTCCGTTTTGTTTTTGTTTTTTAATTATTTTTCGCACTTCAACACCTGGTTGTGGATTACATACACTGGTTTTGATATTCTTACCATTTTTTTTGTACAATTATTATTCATATATATGAAAATGTTGCCTATGTTGTTATGACATTAAAATGACAATATTGGAGCAGGTCTCTAACAACGTTTACCTCTTCCATTCCAGACTCCCGTTCCAGTCGGTCCAGTAGAAGCAGCCGCTCAAGCACACTGAGCGGACCTTGGTGCGAGGACCGTATCTACGAAGATATCTCGGATCTTGGAAGTGGCGGTTGTGGTGGGAGCAGCATTGGTGGGGGTAGTAGCGGTGGTGGTGGTGGTAACGGTGGGGGCGGTGGAGGTGGGAGTGAAGAAACTTGGGTCTCTCGCCGCCTCCACGTTCACCGACAACTCTCGTCTTCTGATTCTTGGGGGTCGGAAGATTTCGAGTCCTACTCCAGTAACGAGGAGGATAACGGCAGTGGTAACGCTAGAACCCAGGCGCCAAAGTGAGTAGATCCGGCATTGCTTTAATCTATTTATATCTGTCTATCTATCTATCTGTCCATCTACCTATCTATCTATCTGTCTATTTATGCAATTCTTCTTCGGTCTCTCATCTTTTTGTTTATTTGGTCTGTTTATAATTGCCTGTGTGATTTGAAAATGTCTGTTTGTCACTCTGTTTTTCTATTTTTATTTCACCTAACTATGTCACATTTGCGAACAAAAGAGCTTTTGTTATTTGTTGAGTGTGGGTGCAAAAAGAGTTATGGCTTTCTTTATGGTGTAATTATTGGACACATGGTGTGAAATTATTCTTTTATACGTTAGTTGTCAAAAGAATTATTATTATTATTATTATTATTATTATTATTATTATTATTATTATTATTATTATTATTATTATTATTATTATTATTGTTGTTGTTGTTGTTATTCCAAGGAGGTGAGTTATTGTATTTGATCGGTAAGTAAAGAGCTCTTAGTCACGTGACCCCAAAATATTCCCATTTTCAATGTTTTGAAAGACGTGAACTTTTCTGCGTCACGTGACTATGATATATCCATAGTCTTGATCATGTATTGAACTTTGTTTAATATCGGTCCTCGTACATGAAAATGTACGTCAATTCATACAATATATAATTTTATATAAGAGTGACACACGCTCGCGCGCGCACACAGACCATATTGTAAGTTTCGAATCCTGTACTTTAAGGTATATTTTCTAAATATTTTACGTGTTTTAAATGAACGTGGGCCCTTGTTTCACGAATGAACTACTACTACTACTACTACTACTACTACTACTACTACTACTACTACTACTATTATTATTATTATTATTATTATTATTATTATTATTATTATTATTATTATTATTATTATTATTATTTATACAAACAAATTGAAGAAACCTGCCCTCCATCCTTGCTCGATCAGGTTCATGTATAAATATTCATTATATGTTTCCTCTGCAAAAGCAATGTGGATAGCCCCTTTACTCACTTTTTTCCTACTACTACTACTACTACTACTACTACTACTACTACTACTACTACTACTTTGTTTAGTAGTAATAGTTTTAGGTGTGTTAATGTTTTGTTGTAAGACATACATACAGTGTACTGCATTCATAAAGTTAAACTATGTTTTTTTAATCGGTTAATATGTATGTAAGGACGTTTGGTGGCATACCCAGTTGGCCATTAACTCTGAACGCCATGAAATACATTCAGTTCCATGAACTATGCCATTGTTATAAGTGAAGCATGGGTGCCGCGTTCACAAACACGAAAAACACGCAGCAATGACCTAGTATCTCGTATGTGTAAGTTTAATAATAAAAAAAAACGTGTATTGAATTTATCCAATGGCGTATAATTTTCCGCGCTAATTCATTGCTTATTCGTATATTTAGTTTTATCTCGATGTGAAAGGTCAGTTTCAATGGCAAAGACGAATGTAGGGTCACTCCGTTTTCCTAGAACGCATTTACAAGGAAGTTGAACGCGGCGGGCGAGGCTGGGGCACGAGAGAAGCAAGGCAGGCATAAGTGACGTAAGAACAGGGTGGCCAGTATCGTCTTGAAAGTGACAATAGGAAGACATGTACTATACTCCTCAACAACAGTCAACATCTAATTTGCTGATTTATATTTTTTGAATATTACTGATTATTACTTTATTTATGTGTTACTGTTCCGAGTAACTGGGAATGGAAAACATGACACTCCTATCGCGATAGAAAAGATTGATAATATGTTATCGAGAGAGTATCTTATCAGTAACCCTGTTGGACGCCTTGGCGAATATAACGCTTCTCAGTTATTGTTGTTGTCGTTATACAGGTTTTACGCTCTTAAACCCAGTGTGTTTTGAATATTATTAAATGACAATTGAAATATGATAAAGTGGGTAGCGTAACTTACTAACTTACTTCTATATATGACGTATGTAACGTAGGTATACGTCGAGATGTTATACTGTTGTTTACGTTACTGGCTGCGATGATATAAGTTAGTGAAAAGTTGCATCTTTAAACTATCTCGTCGGGAAGTGTAATACTATTTTCACTGCAGGTGATGCCTAGTTGAATTATGGCGTCACCTGCGTCCTTCGGCAGAAATGTGACTGCTTGTGAAACTCCTCCCCAGCCAAAATTAAAAGCCAGTCCGGAACTAAAGAGATCTCGTAGTCTTATATTTTTCAGCCGCAAGCGGTCTAAGCGCAAAAATTGGGCGAAAAGGACTAAATCGAACAGCCATGAGGCTATCAATGTCCATGTGGTACGCTGTGACGTCACACCGGACGACTCTTCCCCACTCATTCAAAAGAGTGAGGAAAGTTGCACGGACAGTGCCCTTGGTGGTGATATTTTGTCTCCTTCTAGCATATACTGTAGTAGACTCGAGACTTTTAAGACTGAAGATAAGCAATTCGAAGGGGAAAGTGGAATTGCAAGTTTAGAAAACACAAAATTGGAAACGCAAGGTTATGGTAATGAACCAGGAGCCTCGCCCATTGTCTTCATCGATTCTGAAGATGTGGGCGAAAGGGTTGGGAATCATATGGATGATTCACGGGCTCAGGTGTGTCTTGGATTCACAGGTGAAGAAAATAAAGAAAATTGGCCACCCATGGCTTATATTGATGAATGTGCAGAAGATGCACTGAGTGAGTTTCATTTTCTTGACAACCTGTCTGATGATTCTGCAGCAACGTCAGAAACCCAAGATGCTGAATTAAGCTTTGAAAAAGATAAAGAAGTTGACAAAATGCGTGATTCGATCTTTTCGAATGCTGACGAGATGGATTCGTTTACATCTCTTGACTTTGAAGATGCGAGTAAGTGGTCTATCACAAATTCTGAAGGAGTCTTTCATGATCTTAATATTGATAACAGAATTACAGAATCTTCGACAGATATTAGAAAAAACCACGAAGCGATGTTGGCTGAAAATACACCAAAACTCGAATGTGAACTCCAGATATATGAGGCTGTTGAATCAGAGATTCCATCTCTAGAATCGTTTGATTTTCTAGAGAGAGATGAAAGCTTTCTCACTAATTCGCCGGTAGGACTACATAGAGACTCGCATTTGGGCGGAAATTTTGAGTCACAGAAAAATAGTAGCAAAGCTTGCGATTCGGTTAACACGGAACAGCTCATCACTGGACCTTTAGAGGGAGAAGAAAATAGTAGTATTGACACTAGTACCAGTGAGAATTGCACCGAGGAGTCACAAAATGTAGAAAGTAATATCAGTGACTGCATTATCGCCAGCAACACCTTTATTGGTGATAATATGACTAATGAGTCCCTAAGAGAAACATTTAATAGCAGTCACTGTATTATCGATAGTTGTTCTGTTCCTGCCAGTGATGATACCACTAATGAGTCCCAAGAAGGTGCAGTCAATGTCAGCAATAACACTATCGATGAAAATCTTAGCTGTGAGTCACAGAAAGGAAATTGCGATCCAAGTAACTTAATAACCTATATTTCACCCGACTCACGTCCAGGACACATTGGTAACGGAAATGGCAATGATGAGAATTCATACCCTGGAAATACCGAAAAATCCCGTGTCCAACTTTTCCAGGAAGAAGAGCGAACTAATTTAGCTAGAGGATCTCGTTACAAAAACTCGAGTCGAAGTATCACCAGTAGCTTAGGGCAGTTGTTTACCATTGATGAGGAAAGAGTTCATTCTAATGAGGAACATGCTGTATTATCGTCGACTTCGGAATCTGAAAACGAAAATGACGGGGCTGGAAAGGAGACTTATTTTGATACACCTGTTCCCTCAGGTGTTCAAATGAGGAAACGCACATCCTTTGCTGATCAACTGCCCACTAATCGTTGGAGTATTGCAGGTTCCACCGTACACGATGTAGACAATTTGCAAGAAAAGAGAGAAGGAAAAAGTACTTTTTGGGATTCAGCATCGTCAAGCATTCCAGATCTCTCTTCATCCAGTATCTCCGACTCTACTTTTCCTGACAAAAATGTTGTGAATTCAGAGGAGAGTTTATCAGAAAACAGCTTCCACTCCCAGAGTTGTTCAGATTTGTCTCTGAATATTTGTTCAGAGAGCAGCAAAGACTCCCTGTTTTGGAATAGTAATTGCGACGTGAGTACCAGCGACGTAAGTTTTACGTCATCTCGAAGTATGATGGAACTGAATAACATGTGTTCAAGTTTGATGGATTTGCTCCTGGACACATCAAGAGAAGAACCTCGTCCATCACTCGAGAGATCCAAAAGTGGCAAATTACGTGATAGGAGTAAATCGGTTCAAAACTTGAGTCGGACTCCAAGCTTGAGCTCCAGTTTCCGCGGCAGTAAAGAAACGTTAGTATAGAATAGTATTAAATTTGTACTTTCTTAATGTAGTAAAAAAAGAGAGAGAGAAAGAGAGAGCATTGGGCGTTTTAGGAGTATGTATGTTCATATATATATATATATATATATATATATATATATATATATATATATATATATATATATATATATATATATATATATATATCGAAGCTGTTTTTTTTGTCATAATTTAGAGGCTGGTTGGAATTATTTATTCCAATTCCTGAGTACTTAATGCACTTTAACGATGATGCAATAAAGCACTGGAATAATAGCTCGTACGCAAAACTCGTGCCATTGTTGGCATTTGATCTCAAATTGAATAAGAATGACATAGCTTGTGATAAGGAAATAAATCATCTTATTATTATTGCTGTAGATATGCTTTAATTATTTTATCTTTGTTATGAACTGGATGTGAAGATTCAGAATGTCATGTTTATTTTAAGTACTTAACCTGTTTATGATTTTTCTTTTCTTAATAATAATAGTAATAAAGTTAATAATAATAATAATAACAATAATAATGATAATAATAATAATAATAATAATAATAATAATAATAATAATGAACGTTATCATTCTAAATTTAAATATATTCTTATTGAGATAATAAAAATACACCAGAAAAATGGCGGAAGTTTGTATGTCATTTGAATTACAGACAGATATGCATTATTTGTATTCTTATTCAGTAAAAAAAAAAATTGTATTTAATTATAACAATGAATCATTGTATATCGACGTTTTTAATCTTATTTAATCTGAGTCATATTAATACTTGATGTAATATCTCACACATCATTTTAAATATTTCCTTCCCGATTAGATTAGCAGTAGTGTTTCATATAACTTAATTGATCGGTCTTAAGGTCGATTCACACATCAGTGGCGTATTAGTGCCACGTCAGTTCGTGTTAGTGAAATCCGTGACGCATCAGTGACGATTATTCACACATATCCCTATTCCTTAGTGAATCACTTGAAGCAAGAGACCCACAATTCAATAAGTAATTTATCATCATTCATTGTCGATTCACACATCAGTGGCGTATCAGTGCTGTGTCAGTTACGTGTTAGTGAAATCCGTGACACATCAGTGACGTTTTTCACACATATCCGTAGTGAATCACTTGAAGAAGCAAGAGACCCACAATTCAATAAGTAATTTATCATCATTCATTGTTGTTGATAAACTCACAACACTCGTCCGACATCCGTGAAAAAAAAAAATCGGTGGCGACGATATTCAACTTCACGGGACGGAGACGTAGCTGACACTGGAAGTCAAAACACAGTACTGCACCGGACATGTGTGAATGCGTCAGCCGAATTCAAAGTAACAATATTTTTTCACTGACGGACTGAGCCGACGCGGCACTGATATGTGTGAATGAGCCTTTAATCTTTGGTTTGTGTATTGCTGAGGAAAAGGCGTAATCCGAGATTTTCTCCATTAGAAGAAATATATCCTCTTAACATCGTAAAATAATTATGGAGTCATATTTTGGTTATTGGAGTAAGTTGAAATTCCTTAGATTTTGTATTGTGCTCTCAACTCCGATATAAAGAATTTGTATAGACTGAAAATTCTCTCTCTCTCTCTCTCTCTCTCTCTCTCTCTCTCTCTCTCTCTCTCTCTCTCTCTCTCTCTCTCTCTCTCTCTCTCTCTCTCTCTCTCTCTCTCTCTCTCTCTCTCTCTCTCTCCTCTCTCTCTCTCTCTCTCTCTCTCTCTCTCTCTCTCTCTCTCTCTCTCTCTCTCTCTCTCTCTCTCTCTCTCTCTCTCTCTCTCTCTCTCTCTCTCTTTTACGGATTTTTTTTGTGAACCCACTCTCAAGTTGATAAATTAGTATAGAAACATAGATTTATTTTCATCAATTAATTATATGAAATGATTAAAAGTAACTCTTTCATCGATGTGATAAACAAGATTCTGATCGACACTGAATGTCTAGTACTGACAATTTACTAATTACATCGAACTGTAATGCAAATTTAATATTGAAAATTATAAGCAAAAGTAACTTCTCCATGGGAAAAATAGAGACGAAGAATAAGTATTTGTGTCCTTTATTGTTGTAATCTGAGCTCTTGAAGATATTTCTCCATTCCTCTTTTTGGCGTTTGTGTGTCACTATTGATCCCCCTTCTAATGGGGTCGATCCAGATAGGTTGGAGATGGGGAATGGAGACGGCAGAAAATAGGGAATGGATGGTAAATAATGCATCAAGTAACCAAGAAAGAGTGAATATGAAAATACACGTACATTTTTACACACACACACACACACACACACACACACACACACACACACACACACACACACACACCCACACCCACACCCACACCCACACCTACACCCACCCACACACACACACACACACACACCAGTTGAGTAGATGATATAGAAAAGTGGAGTTGAATCTTTGTTTTTCTTCGTCTCAGGAAGTAGACGATTCGGTAAAAAAAAAATGCTTATTAGTTACTGATATTACTTCGCTATTGACACTGGTTTTTTTTTATTATTATAGATGTGCCTGACATTAAGAATAAAACAAAGTAATTTTATGTCCAATAGCCGTTGGAACCATGAAACAACTGTATATCCATTTCATAGACACAAGAGTTAAAAGTAAAATTTTTTCATTATTCATATTCGCAGTATATCTTTATAATGGTATAGCGCTTACTTGTTGCAGTGCTAATATTACGTTTTTGACATACTTCGTTGCTTTCCCTATATAACTAGGCGTTAGTTGTAGTCATTCTAGGAATTTTGTAGATAATATTTCTTCTATCTGTATAGATACTAGAATTTTATTTCAAAATCTAGTTTGGCTAAATAACAACAACAACACCTGCAATAATAATAATAATAATAATAATAATAATAATAATAATAATAATAATAATGATCTGTTTAACCCTTTGCTTAATTGAGGTATGAGTGTATATGTGTATGCATGAATGTATTTATTTTGCTCAATAAAACACGTATAACTGTTTCTTAGATTATGTTTGCATTAGTGGATTATCAATTACCTAACGATATGACAATGTCAAATCTGCTTTTACATGGCAAATGCTTGAAAAGTGGATGATGGCACTTGTATTCATTTGCAATAAGGATTTTTTTTTCCGTCGAAGGGCAGTATTGCTGTTTTGAGCTAGTAACGAATGTGCTTTTTGTTTTTTATTTTTGTGTATGTGAGCGTTTTTTTTTCTATTAATCCCCATTCGAAGAGGAGGTGGACACAGGTTGGAGCTGGGGAATGAAATTCGTCCATGTCTGACGACAAAAGTAGTTGCTATAGTTTCATGTTTTTTTTTTTTTTATCTCATATGCATAGCTGCATTTAGTTATTTTTTTTTGGGTTGGGAAGTTGATGAACATTATTTTTTTTTTATTTAACTATCTCCTGTCAAATTCGTATGAAGGGAATATATATATGACGTATACTGTACGTCCAACGTTATAATTAGCATAGTATAGTATTTTATAAAGGGAATTTGAAAGCTCTTATCTTTGGAAGTAATTTGGGAAGGGAATTTGAAGCCAAAGTCTTTGGAAGTATTGTATAATGAGAGTTTCAAGCCTAGTATCTCGCCTCTTGTTAAAGTGATATGACTTCATGTTTGAAAAAGTTATTGTTTTTTCAGCATAATTCCATATCCTGGTGAAACCAACAGCAGAAAATGGAAACATTATGGTCTTATCGTGCCTTAATCGTCCTCACCCTTTCTGTCAGCCATTTTGTAAAAAAAAAAATTCCAGTAGGAGACTGCCAGCCATTTGCTCCCTTATTCCTTTAGTCAGCTGTTAGGCTACTCCCACATGGGAATATAGGCGATGAATTTTATGCCTCCATCACGGGAACAATGAAAGTGTACTTGTTATTATTATGGTAATAATT
This sequence comes from Halocaridina rubra, assembly GCA_037179515.1. Lineage (NCBI taxonomy): Eukaryota > Metazoa > Arthropoda > Malacostraca > Decapoda > Atyidae > Halocaridina > Halocaridina rubra. Next base: position 13,029 of record JAXCGZ010019596.1, read on the forward strand.
ATGTAATCGGTATTACATCTTGGACTACCTTTTCCACTGAGGGCCGGGATGGTGCCTTTTTGCAAAGGCCTTTGGTTTTGGCAACGGTGACCGTTACCCTGAGTGAATGCTCTTTCTAACCTCAGACCGTGGTGGACCACGAATCCTCGACGCGATGAATCAAGCTTGCGAGCATTACTGCTCAGCTATGGTGACCATGTTATGATAGTAATTATATTATTATTATAAGTATTATTATTATTGTTATTGTGAAGATTATTGTTATTATTTTTATTAATATTTTCTTTTTCAGCCTGGAGAACTTCAAACAGCGCTTGCTCCGTAAGAGAGAACAGTGGCGGGAGAGGAGGCAGTCTAGTAAGAGTCTGAAGGATGCCGTTCGAAAGGACTCAAAGGAAGATCCACCAAAAGAAACTGCTAAACCAACAGAAGAAAGTGAATATCTCTGTAATGTATTTTTGGGGTCTTTCAAATCCAAATTAATGTCTTTTCAGTGAAAATTATATATCTGTATTAAAAAGCCATTTTCCCCATTATACAAGGGTTGGCTGAGTCAAAGCAAAAGTTTTTATTCATTGTGGGAGGAAAATACAGAGAAGGAGCTTCCTAGTTCCCTTGATCCTCCCCATTTAGTCAGCTTTTACGACAAGCAGGGGAACGTGGAGGGAGGTATAAATTGTCATTCATTAGTGATTTTCATTCTTATTGAGTAGCTGTGAGAAGTGTAGACTTCATATTTGATTTCTTATATACTCGGAAGGTGTAACATACCACTGTTCAGCTTATAATTTAAGAATTACTCTTCTCTTTGAGATAGTTGTTACTCTCTGTTAACACTTTCTCGTCTTTCAGATCCTCCTTCCACACCAGACAGTAAATTATACCGATGGTTCTCCTTGCGGAAGAGCGTCAATTACGACGTGGAACGGCGGAGCAGCACAATCACAAACGCCGAACGCACCAGCTCTTATACAGCCACCACCACCAATGGTACGAGCGCAGTCAATATCAATCACAGGATGCCAAAGCTTATGGAAGAAGGAGATATTGAACATGGGGGGCTCTTTTCAGAAAATGGAGGGGTGTTTGTACACACATTCCAACGTAGACACCAACCTCCAGCCTTACCAGCGATGCCCCAGGGACTCAGTCCAGAACAGATCAAAAGGCGACACATTGTTGCCAATATAGTTCATAGTGAAAATAATTATGTAGCAACTTTACAGAGACTAGTCAATGTGAGTTTCTTTACTAAATACTGCAGTTGTATTTGTTTTGTGCATAGAATTGGTAGCAGTTTCTTTCAAAATGGACACATTTTTTATGAAATAGAGCATATGAGAATATTGGAAATCGAGACTGGATGTTTGCCAGTAAAATCTTGCTTTATTTATAAACAGTATATTATTTTTTTACTATTGTATAAAAATAATGGCAGTATTGTTTATTTTTTAAAGTATTGAGTGTGGCTATTGCACTTAAATAATATAAAAATAATTGTAATAAATATGATTGCATTGATCTCAAGTAATCTTGCACAAATATTTTTTCAGGACTACAAAAAGCCCCTTGAAGACTCCAAACCACCAATTCTTAATGCTGCCAAACTATCAACTCTATTCCATCGCGTATCAGAAATTCTCCAGTGTCACACGCTGTTTCGCATCGCTCTAGCGGAATGTGTGAGGCAGTGGGACCGAGAGGAGAAGATTGGGGATGTGTTTGTCGCTTCTTTCTCCAAGGCCATTGTCTTGGATATTTACAGCGACTTTATCAATAACTTTACTCGTGCCATGGAAGTTGCAAAGCAGGAATCCAAGAAGAAAACAGCTTTTGCAGATTTCTTAAAGGTATTTTTTGAGCTATTTCACTGTTATGATAAAATTAGCCAAGTAATGTATGTTTAGGAGGCCAGTTACGAGTAGTGACTATATTCATGATGTTACTTATATGTAAAAGTGCCTATCCTGTCAGAGTCTATGATATTTTATACCCCTTACTACAGTCAGGAGGGTTTCACAACCAAAGGAAACACCATAATTATAGCGAGAATCCTAATGACTAATGCTTTTCTATCATCATAGTTTGGATTCCTTGCATCTGCACAATCCAAAACCAGCTTTGGATTTCGGTTATATCTGGGCATACCTTCTGGAGTTGTTGTTGCCTGATTGTATATCATTTCATTCTGTATGTCAACCTTACACCCTCTTGGCTTTTAAGACCTTTCCTTGACATTGCTCACCTTATCTTTCCCCCCCCCCCTCCTTCACTGCCTATTTCTAACTCTGACACCTGATTTACTTGCCCTGTAAGAGCTTTGTTATCTTTTCATTTTACAGCCTTTATAGTTTATGCATAACAGCTAATCTGTTATAGTTAAAGACATCTAGTTCTCTTTCAGCTCTTTCAAGTATTATGTCATTGTGCAGATCCATCTGAATCCACAAATAAGTTTCTTTACCCTTTTCACTCCTTTTCCCGTTTCCTCTCTTCCTTTTGGAGTCCAGGACTTATTCTTTTACAATAATTTGTGATTCTGTATAGAAAATTTTTCTTCCCACTGCTAACTGTCCCCAAGAGCTTTGTTCATTCTTTCATTCTGTTTATTATCTTCACCTTGGCAGTTGATCTGCATTTTTGATCCCTCTGTCACATTACCTTTAAGTACATCATTGTTTTTATTATGTCCTTATATTGTGCAATTATTAAGAAATTCTATAATACCATCTATTTTACTTAAAAATACAAAACATACCATATGTGCTGAAGCATTGAGTTACATTTATGCCTCAGAATGTCATGTTCATGTTTAATATACCGTTAATAACTTTTTGCTGAGCCATTAAGTAATCACATTTTCCATGTGTCACACCTCTGACCTGTGGAGAGAGGGAGAGGGAGAGGAAGAGGAAAGCCGAAGTTCCAGTGGAAAGATAATATAGCAGATAATGTGCATTATAGGGGGTAAATGGAACAGGATGCATGAGAGAGAAAAAGGTGGAAAGTGCTAGGAAGAAATAGTGCCCCACCTCATATAGATATAGGCTGAAGCTGAAAACAAAGAAAATATTAAATAGCAAGTGAAGTGCAGGATAAGTGGCTAAGGGAATGGGACACATGAGACGTCCTGAATCACATACTAATCATGATCCTTGTATTTCAGATGCGTCAGATCACATCGCCTGATCGACTGTCATTTTTTGGATTAATGGTAAAAGCTGTCCAGCGCTTCCCTCAGTTCATCCTCTTCCTACAGGTACAGTATTGTGTCAAAATTACCCTACACAAAATATCCTTCAGAATTTATACTGGAGAAATAGAAGGAAAAATTTATTACAGCTTTGCATTGTGTTAAGTTAACCATTATTTTCATATTAGATACATTTATATACACTTTCGTATATAAGAAAAAATTGAGTCGCTAATAGTGTATATTTGGCACGTTTATAATTATAAAGGGCTGTGTACTGTTACTTTTAAGAGTATACTTATCATAGTGCTCTTGATGCAACCTTAATATTGAGACTTACAGATATATAATTATGTAATATGAAACTTTGATGGTAAGAAATCGTTTTTATAGATATAAGAATTATGATATTCCATTAAACTTTCATTTTTTTTTTCAGGACCTTCTAAAGCACACCCCTCAGGGTCACCATGATCGTATGTCATTGCAGTTAGCGCTAACTCAACTAGAATCTCTGGCAGAGATGCTGAATGAGAGGAAGCGTGAAGCCGAACAGTATCAAGCCTTCCGAGATACCCTGAAGCACATCAATACTAAATTTGCACTTAGAGGAATTCAGGAGGGCAATCGGTACCTCCTCAGACAGGATGATGTTATGCAGTTGGTATGTTATTGGAGATTTTTTTTTTTTTTCTAAAAGTGAGGATATCTGTCAGGTTTATGGAAATCCTGCTGCTCACAACCCTTTGATTATATATGAAAATGAGTACTGAATTATATTAAAAAGGGAAAATTTAGTTTCTCATTATGCTCTAATATAACAAGCTCTACCTCATTGAGAAAGTGAATTGTGTATCTTGAGGTAAGTTACTATTATGAAATGCAGATCAAGTACTGTATTAATTTGTAACTCTTGGAAGTTCTTTGCTCTCTGTTCCCTACCTCTTTTTCATGAAAAATAAAACTAATGTAATGCAAATATAAAGCATGGCATAGTTTTCCAAGAGACTCAGAAGTACATTATATTTTATGCATGTTCTCTTTAAAGGTCTACCATATTCTTGTCTTTAAATATTGTGCCTTAAAAAATGTATACATGGTGAGATATCCAATATTCTTTTACCTATTAGTTGCAATCCCCTTGAATTGTTAGTAATGATTTTTTTTTTATTTCAGGAATTCAACCAAAATGGTTTGATTAACAAGAGCAAAGCACGTCGTCTCTTCCTAACAAACGACCTGATTATATGTGTGACAGTGGTGCCCAAGACTAGTGACGATTACAATCAACAAAATGAAAGACTCTCCCTGAAGTGGGCATTCCCTGTGACAGATGTTGAGGTAAGACTTTGTAATGTCATTAGTTCTGTCTTCTGCAACTGAACTAGTCTATTACTTCAGTATTTTTGTACAGTTTTTTGTTTTATAGTGGATTTTTGACAAACAAATTGAATTCTGGTGTGAAGGAGCTGCTTAAATGCATAAACAGATTGCATACTTTATGATTCTTCGTGTGATAGACGCTCCATACAAAAGTGGAGTATGGAATTCTTGCTTCTCACCCACTAAAAAATTCAATTTGACCGTCTTCTATTACATTTATGGAATACAAAGGCGGAAATCTCTATCTCTCCACCAGAGATGCTCACATATTATACTTCATCATCTTTGAAGTTGTGTTGGTATCATACTTTAGTGTTATAAGTCCCATAATGGGATCAAGTGTGCCAGTGTCCATAAATGGATATCGCTGAAATGCCGATTAAGAAAGTTATGTACTTGGTTTAATGTAGAGTGCGCTTTTTTTAACTCTTTAGCTGTTGAATTACTGATATTAGATTTAGAAAAAAAAAAGGAAACTTCATTAGAATTTCTGGTTTATTGGTAGCAAGTAATCATGCGTTTCATTTTGTAAATACTCAAATTAAATAGTAATAGTTATATATGTTTAATGTTAGTTCAGTCATTGCGGTATTTAAGTGATTTGTTTATTATGTGCCTGGGTCATGATGTTGCCACAGACTTCTTTGACCTTTATAGAATGTTAATTGAGAAACTGTAACGATGGTGAATTTAGACTGTTTAATTGTATGATTCATCTGCTCCAACAGATTCTCTGTACTAAAATGTTTGTGGAAGTCAAACATCTAGGAATTTTTATTATCGTAGGTTAAACTAATTTTTTTGAGATGCATTTTTTATTAAGTCTGTTATTTTGGTTTATGTATTTTTAAGATAAATTTTGTTAGGAAATATACCATTAATATACAGCATGTAATACTGTCTTTAATATTATCTGCACTTCTATTGTAAATATATTTCTGATTTGTCTTTGAGCTACTGATTTTTCTTATATGTTTTTTTGTGACTGGGTCCGATGAGGGCAGTTTTCTTTGCCCATCCCTCTGTCATGCTAAAAAAAAAAAGAATAATTTTTGTATTTTTTTTATAACAGATACAGGACACAAGTTCATCGCCAACTTTAAGTCGTTTATTGGCCTCAGGAGTGAATAAATCTGGCACAATCAATACCGCTCGCATTCCAGAAGAAACCATGGGGTCCAATGTGGATAATTTGTGCGTGGAAATGAACAACTTGATGCACGACTATGAAGTTGTGTCAAGAATCTCGGCCCTAGTTTCATCTCTCAGGGGAACATATGAGGTAGTGAAAAGTCTCCTTTTTTGTTTTATTAATATATTATATAAAACAATTTATGTACTTTTTTTTTTTTTCGATTATTAGAGATTCTTTTCAAGAAAATTTTCCCATTCCAATTAATAATAAAAAGAAAAGCCATAATTTTATTCTTTCTTGGCAATGCAACTTTATTTCTCTCAGTTTCCAAGAGGTTGCTAATCATTGAAGGTTAATGCTATTGCTATCTCTGTTTCTTAGTTTTATACCATGTGTTTCAGGTTCAGCTGAAATTCCTCTCGCAGACTGAAACTGTATTATCACTATATTGCACAAACTAACAGAATATCTGGCATGTAATGTTTTTTATACTATATATATGATTGAGTTTATGGACTGCCATACAACTTCTTAGTAGAGTTCTCGCATTTTTTATGTAGTGTATTTTAAGACTCAAAGATCTTCTGTATCTAAAGGAGTATCTTAGACTTAATTCGCTATGTACTTTCAAGGTCTTAACAATAGTTTACAGCAGTATTCTGTCTCTAAAGGAGTATCTTAAACTTTTAGTATGTAATGCACTTTCAAGGTCTAACAACAAAGTATTTACTGCAATATTATATCTCTAAAGGAGTAATTTAGACAACAAATATGTACTTTCAGGGTCTAACAACAGAGAATTTACAACAAGTCTCGAGCTGCATTCAACGAGCATTGCACGTTCGGGACGAACAGATGGCTTGGGTTGATGCCTGTTGTTTACAATTTACTGTGAAAACCAAAGATGGTCGAGAAAAAGAGACCTACACTTTCCAGACAGATAATCCAGTCATTAAAAAGGATTGGATAGTTGGTAAGTGGATGTATCATTCTTCGTCTTCATAATTCGTAGGTGGTGCTGGATTGCAAAATCATCGTTCAAAGTAAGCGCCCTTTGCAAAAATGTTTTCATATTAAGACTATAAGTCAGAGAGTTTGTGAGAAAGTATGTTGAAAATACATATCTACAGATATTCCATATTTATACTGTATGTTTCCATAAAGGCCATATACTTGGGTGTGAGGAGAAAGCATGCAAAACTAGAACTATCCTAGGAGACGATTTAAAGGGATAAGGGAACATGGTGATATAAACTCCTACCATTGAACATCCAGGCAAAGATAAAAATGGTAGGATCATGCTTAGAATATGATTTGTGGAACAAAGGGCTAAGGGAACAGGATCCATGAGACGAAAAAGTGGGATAAGTTTAGCAAGATTCGGTGACCCTTTATGAAAATGGGCTAAAGCTGGACACGAAGAAGATTATGCTTAGTTGACTCTGGTCATTTGCTCTGCTTGTGGGCAACTTGCTGGATTTTTCTAGATGGCTGTTTGGAATATAAAGGTAAAAATGAAGTTGTAGATATTTTAAAAAGTACTGTACGTTAATGTTGGCAGTAACTTAGATTCTGTGAGAGAGACATTAATGAGAGTTTGTAGGAAATATATGTTCCTGCAAAGCAAAAATATGCATCTCTAAGTAGTTATGATATTTTAAGAAAACGATGCCTTAGCGATAATGGTATCAATATAATAACAATGCTATCTTGAGAGAACCATTTAGTAGTTTAATTTACATTTTAAAATCTATTCTACATTTGTAAAATGTTAATGTCTTTCAGTCTGTGTATGGCAATATGTTTCTGCAGATACGCTTTACATTCTGCTTAAAATTGGGTAGAAGCCAATTAAGACTTGCCATACTATTAATAATCCTGTGGTGTGAAAATGAAAGGATGGGATGATGCTTTTAGTGAAAGCCATCACTAATTCAACTCTTTTCTTCCAGAGTTACGTTTGGCACAACTGGCACTCGACAGTTCCAACTCTCCAGCATGGGATGTACCTGAACAAGAGAAGCGACCCTCGACAAAAATGCCGTTGTTTGTGAAAACACTGCCAGTCTTTTCATCACCTCATGAAACTGAGGTTTGTAGACTGTTTTATTATTTTATTTTATATTTAAAGCAACATTCTTGTAGTACACGGTATTTCAATGAACATAATATCTGAACCATTTGAATATTTCATTTTATTTTAGTTTGACATTGCCTATCCATTACCTATCCACAACTAATATTTAAAAAAAAAAGAAAAAAGAAAAATTTTAAATAAACTGCTTAGCTGCACAAACGAGCATACTTAGACCCCAAAAAGTATCGTGAAGACACTCCCAACTTACGAGCGCATTAGGTTCCAGAATTCAGTTCGTAAGTTGTGTTTAGGTAAAAAAAAAGTACTGTACAGTACATACATATGCAGTACTGTGCAGTACTTAGCCTAAAGACACTACATTATGGTAATACATACATTAATATATGGATAGATAATGTGAAGTTTTTGTTCGTATCTGAATGTTTGCAACTTGGTTGTTCGTAAGTAGGGAAGTTTCTGTATTTGCAAATGGTTCACTTTATTGTATCAGACCTACTAGTATTCAGTAAAATTAGTCTGATATTATTCTGAATTATTAAGGTCATTTCTAAAACGATAAAGCTGTTTGAGGTACAAAAAGTTTGATTATTTTAAAGGTTTACGTCACCATCATTATTCATGCTTAATTGTACTCTGAATGCAGGTGAAAGTGAGAAAGTTATGGTCTAGAGACTGTTATGTTTTTAGGTTTTGTATAGAATGAATAAGGAGAGGAAATGAAATATGTATTGAAACATGAGAAATTAGGTTAGCAGCGTGCAGTAAAATAAGCTTAGTTGTTTGTACACATAGAAAGTACTAAATGTGTAAATAAATAGATCTTTTGGGTTTGCTTACCAGTGGTAAGCGGTATTAAAGGATGAGATAGATACATGAGGAGCAGTGACATCAAGGAGGATGAAAGGTGTGATGATATGGGTTGGCTTGAAGCTCTACCTTTTAAAAAGATGAAGCATGAAGCAATGTTTGTCTATAGATTATAATATGAAAATAGAGCCTTGTTATTATGTTTGCAATGTATAAGTATTTGGTATCAGTACCAAAGAATATAACAACAGTTAAATAGAAATTTATTTTTGGGGGGAGGAGTTGTGACAGACTTCAAGAGCTAAACACATAATTAGTTCTTCACATTACCTCTATGAAGTAGAAAAAATACATGTGCTTGATATTATGTGAACTGGTAATGAATGAGGAATTTCACACAATTAGAATGAACAGGCTTTGGGTTTTACATATTACCATGCCTTCTGTGGGAGTCAAGTGAGGGAAGTTTAGTACTAATTTTTGTTTTATAAAGCTACACATGCCATACTTTATACTTTACATATTCATGCTTCCAGTAGTGCAGTAGAATATGACTTGTTAGTAGATATTGCGTTTGTGTAATTGCTACAAGTTGTAAGGAAAATATTTTGCAGTATAATTATTTTGAGAGTTGTTAATGATAGGATGTTTGCAAAACTTAATGAAACATAACTATGGTAGATTTCTATTCATAGAAATAGTAATAATAGAGACTGTTCTAAAAGTAGAAATTGCTTTTAAAGGTTAATAGGAACATTCAGTTATAGACAGTAATGGGTAGTAATATTTATTTAATTTTATGCACATAGCAGTTTTGTATATATTCTATAGCATATATTTTTGTTCGTTACTCATTAAATTTACGCTTCTGCTAATCCTTACATACTTTGGAACTGATGACTTGCTATGTTGACCAAGTATTTCTAATATATTGAAGAGTAGATATAATAGTACTCTAAAGATGTTTTGATAGAATTAAAAGCAGATAGCTATAAATACTTACTATTTTACTTAAAGGCTAAATATTCTTATGGATATGAGTCTGCTATCATGAGCAGTAGAATGTTAATGTAAAAAAAATCATAGAATATTCTAGTAGATTATTTATTTTCATTGTTTTAACTAGCAAGAATGATTAGGCTAATTAGTAATTGTGTATTAATTATATATAGTTTTCATTTCGAAGAATCAGGAACTACTAGAGAAAAATTTAGAAGATTAGTCTCATCTTGATTGCCTTTGTTTCCATCATTTTGTTTCCCAGATTTCTATGCGTAGTGATTAGGCTGTCGAATGATATACTGATAAGCTTCATCAAGTGGAAAATATAAATTTCCTGTTTTCTTTTTGGTATGTATTATGGTCAATTTTTCTGGTAACTGAATCTGTGATGTATTTTCAGGTAAAATGTGGGTGCTGTTATACCGTGACTACTGCACGACCAAGCAGGATATCTGGCACTGGGAGACATCAGACTTACCTCTGGTTATGTTCTTCAGATGGCATGTCATCACATATCACCATCTACCTCATGCAGCAGGTAAGGCACAATTTGTCTCTTGACCATTAGAATGAGCTGTAACTTACAGTACTACACTTTTTTGCATTTGTGTCACTGTTAATCCCCATTTGAAAGGGGGTATACACAGACAGGTTGGAGTTGGAGAATTAATGTTGTATGCCTTTTCAACAATATTGGTGAAACATTTTTGCTTGCTCTTAAATACAGAAAAATGATAGCTGTTTTTATGAGCTAAGAGGGCCCTTTTGAACATTTTATGGGATTTTCCTACGTTCCACCTAAGTAGGATATTGTCTTGTCTGTAGAAAAATGTATGTTAATATTGTAATGCGGTAATAAATGTAAATTCTACTAGGAATGGCCAAAAAGATAAAATAGTATGTTAGAACACTAACCTTGCTATGCCCTGCAGTTAGTATGACTTCGCCCATATCAAATCACATCAGTATATTGGTCTCTATCTATTTAAGAAATCCTTAATACCCCTTATAAAGGGGTGGCTAAAGTGAAAAATTTGAGTGGGAAAAATTACAAAGGAGAGGATTCCCAGTCCCCTCACTCCACCCTATATAGTCAACTCAAATGACACTCATGGGAACTTGTGAGTAGTACATCTGATAATTTTTTGGAATATGAACGTCTTCGATCTTCAGGTGTTCTATTTTAGCATGAAACAGTTTTAGGTTTGAGCAAACCTGTTTAAGGATCAAAATATCAAAATGGTGTTTTTCATACCTATTTAGGTAAGCTTCAATTAAATGAACAACAGCTAATGTAAGTTCATATATTACAGGTTGGCTTGCGTGAAGTTGTGCGTTCAGATATGGTTGAAGTGTGCATAACATCTCTACAACATGTTCCTGGTATTACTGCCACGACTGATGAACCGTCATTGAGAGCTCACACAGTTTGGATGGGCACCCATTCCCACAGGTATGCAAACTTTATTTTACAGGAGCTTTGTGAGCCTTATTGAAAAACGTGTATCCTGATAATTGGAAATTTTTGCAACTGCTGAATAATTTTTGAATTCATAAGACAAATATGTAGAAATATCAAGAGACTTACAAAGAGATATTATAATTTAATTGAATAGCATATATAATTTAGAAATAGTTTGTTCCAATTTTAGTTTACAATCCTGTATTTGATCTCATTCTGTTTATGTATATTCAATACATTTAAGTTGTATAAAACCCTTCTAACTTCTATATACGGTTGTTTTGTGGGTAAATGCTAAAGTTCTGTATAGGCAAGGATGTTTCCTATGTGAATATAGTTTGTTGTAATGATTCATTGCATTTTAAGTTTTATAAAACCTTTTTAACTTTTACATACGGTAATTTGGGGGCAAATCCTAAACTTTGGTATTGGCAGAAAAGGTCTTGTTTAATTGTATTGTCTATGGTATTGATTCAGCAGATTAAAGTTTTATAAAGCCTATCTAACTTCTATACACAGTAGTTTTGAGGTCAAATCTTATACTTCAGTATTCAGTATTGACAAAAAAAGGTTATTTTTAATTTTATTGTTTTTTATTAATCCAATTTTATTTCATAGGTTATTAGTGTACAGCGGGCTCGATCCTGAGAAGCAGATCGAGCTAGGCTCTGTCACAGTTCCAGCTGCTGTAACTACCATAAAATACCACTGTGATCAGGTAAATTAAATAAAAGTCTGCTTTAACATAGTGTAGAATAGTGTCTAGCATATTTGTGCTGCATACAGCCAGTCAAAATAACATTAAAACGCTAAATTTAGCAGAGGTGCCAGTATTCTTAGGCTGTGATGTGACTATTGGAGTACTATATTTAGATACTTTTCTATGCAAAGTCATTTGGTTATGGAAACTTATGGATAAAGTGCACTGTAAGTATATAATTATAGGCAACAGAGTGTTAATTTATATGGCCTTTAAGCAATTCATTTTATATCTAGGGCCTCTACATGGTAGACAGAAAAATAGTATGGCAGGTTCTGTAAATTTTCAGTGGAAGGCAGATTGTTGAAACTATTCCTATTGGTAGGGAAGACACAGAGTGGTTTTAGGGTAATGATAGAAGTAAAAGAATTTAGGGATTGGGAATTAGTTTGGCGGTAGATGAGAGGTGGCATAAAGAAGGAAGCAAGTACCTCCTTTCATTTGACAAATAAGCATAGCTGTAGCAGAAGGTATGGATTAAAATAGAGATAAAATGAAGATGATGATGATGAGTTCAGAAGAGATAGGAGACTCGAATCTGGCATGACTGCATTATATATCCACTTGGAATTGGCCAGTTTACGATGCTTAATGGCTGACATGAGAGTGAATGGAAAAAGAGTAATTAAGATACTGATAAATTAGACTGGATGAATGGAAAGGAAAGAACATTATTCTGTCTGCATGTCAATATTGTTTGAGAGGATAAATAAAAAAAAAAAATTAATGATTGTAGAGGAAGGCAACTGAAATGTTGCACTATAATATGTAATGTGAACTGAGAGAGCTGTATGGAAAAATGAACACAGCAATTACTACTTACTGTGGTAGAATGCCAAAGAATTTTGTGGAGAATCTATAGGGCTAGCATGAAAAATTATTATCCACCCTAATCTTCTTAAGCATCATTCTACTTATATTTCAGGTATATGTGGGTCTTTGCAGTGGTTGCGTTCAAGTGTATCGTCGTGGAGCAGATGGAGCTTGGGTTTTACGAGAACCTTTGGATATTATCTTGGGTTCTTATTCAGTAACTGCTCTGTTACCCATTAACACTCATGTTTACGCTGCATGCGGAGAACAAGTTCATGTTATTGATTGCTTCACTGCTGAAGTCACAGTAAGTTTTTGAAAAAATGTATTTTAGATAACATTATAAAGCCTTCATATGTTTATTCTTATCAAATGAAAATTTAGGTCATACACTTTTCTTACTCAGTCCAGTTTGATAAGTTCCTCGCTGAGAACAGATGCCACTTTGTACTAGTGTCTTCAGTAAGAGGAAGGTATGTTGTTTGCCGTTCTCTGTGTCACTTAAACCCCAGTTGAATGGAAGTGGACACAAATAGGTTTAAGCTTAGGAATTGAGGCTGGATGCCCTTCCTAATGCCTCACAGTAGGCACCAACTTAAGTATGCCACTTCCTAAGTGCTCAAACCACTTCTCTGCCACAGTGGATGCCATATTTGCCTTGAGACAAATTATGGAAAAGCATCGGCAGAAACAGAAAGGACTGCATATGGCCTTTATTGACGTGGAAAAGGCATATGATCGAGTACCACATCAAGAGGTGTGAAGGTGTATTAGAGAAAAGGGAGTCCCCTGTGTGAGAGGAAGGAACATTATCTATTTATGGATACCAGTTTGCAGAAATTGCATGGAACTTCTATACATAGAATGAATTAACAATAACATATGACCGCTGTGTGTTCAAAACCAGACTGTAAATGTCAGCCTATCTTGTCTAATAATTTTCTTACAGGCCTCTCTATTTTGGTTTTGGGGCAAGAAAACATTATTAATAGGTTAGGATTACAAGTTGTAGGATATACAGTACCTGGATTAGTAGTGGCCTTCTTAAGTGGCTGGGACTGCTTGGCCAGGGAGCATAGGGAACAACTGTTCGTGAACTGTAGTAGTTTCAATGTTGCTGTCGAATATTGTATGGGCAAGTGACCTGAGGGCACTAAGTCTTGGTGTCAGTTTGTTTTTGATATTTGTGACATGTTTAAATAACGTTTGTGTATCATGTGGTATGCCAAGGATCCTAGGTATGTGTGGGTGTCTTAAGGGGATATTGATTATGGAAGGGTATTGATTTGGCAGGGGTTAATTTCAGTGTGTTTGCAGTGAACCAACATTATCTAGCAGCTAATGCTGAAGCATTACTTCTCACATTCTTTTCCATGTCACATTATGGTGTCAGACTATTTCACTCCATAGTCGCCCTGACACAGAATTTTTGATGGAATCATTTCATCTAGCCTAGCAAATATGACACCACTCGTCATATTAAAGCATTTGTAATAAAACCTTTCACATCATCCCTTACCATAATCTCACAAATTAAATTTTCAAAACAAACATACTTAGTAACACAAGAAGATAGCTGGCTGACTAGCTCACAGGCAGGCGTGCGCCTGTATCAATTGCCGGTCTGTCATGGAACATCAGAAACCTAACAAACATTGACCTTCAAGGATCTTATCTTATCACCTACTTTCTTTCCCGTCCAAGACCGAAAGTTTAAGCTGTTTACTGGCAGGAACTGCTGTGGTTGGACACCACAGTGGGGGGTTGGGGCTTGCCCTGGCTGACGAATACCCATTGTATTGAAATGGAAATCGTTTTTTTTTTTTTTTTTTTTCTAAGCTCTCAGGAGAGCTGGATGACTCAGTCAGTGATGCAAGACCAACACTTTTCCCGGGTTCTCATTGCTGATGAGGTGCAGGGGTTGGTTCCTTTTGCTGCTGCTCTTCTGGGTTAGTTGGCCTCCTCTTCTGAATTGCAGCTCCAGAGGGTGAACTCACCCCACAGAGGGAGTGGGAAATAATCTAATCCCTCTTGAACTTGATTGTTCTGAAGCTAGCTAATCCAGGAAGGAATGTTAGTCAGAGGCCATGCTTTTTACCCTTCCTTTTTTTAATGCTTTTTTTTTAGACATGGCAAACGGGTATTATTCATTTTCCAAGCTACAGCATATTCCAAAGGTTAAGGAATGGGTACAAGATTGAAATTTAATATGTTAAACATATATTTGTTAACCCTGAGAGTATAAACGTTTTTCTTTAGGCTTATTCATTATGTAATGATCAATGTACTTAACAGGAATGTTGTGGTTTAAGAATGTTTTCAGCATGCTACTTTGTTTTTTCAGAAGAAGTTTAGTGTTCATCATGAAGGAGTTGGAGAGGTTCAGCTTATGGCACATTCAGGAATTGGACTCTGGATTGCGCAGAAAAACACAGCCACGATATGCCTCTATCACACCGAAACTTTCCGACACTTGCAAGATATTAACGTAGCATCCAACGTAAGCAGAGTGCTTGGCGATAAGAGCCCAAGTCCTTCTGCTGTTAATGTAACTGCTCTATTGGCATCCAGAGGCCTTTTATGGGTAGGAACTAATGTTGGAGTAGCCTTAACTATCCCACTTCCACGACTTGAAGGAGTTCCCATCATTAGTGGACGTGCAAATATAAGTTATCACGCTCACAATGGTCCTATTACTTTTCTGCTTACGTTGCAGCCGCATTCTCGGCCTCAGGCAACATTACCTGAATTAAGACCTGTATCACGACCATCCCTTCAAGATAACCATAGCCACTCTCAGTCACAGGAGACTAGTCACCCCAGCGTTACATCTGATGAGACCAGGAGCTACGCGTCTACTCCAACGCCGAACTCCAGACTGGAAAAGCAGCAAAGCGACGGAAGCTTAGTACCTAACCGGCGCATACCTCCGAGATTGCGACAACAATTAAGTAGTCCTGTAATTCTTAGAAGAAAGCCGAGAGAATCTCATCAGCAACATGTTCGAAGACTCTCAAAGACATTACCTCGTGGACTTGGGTTAGGAACGTTAGCAGGCAGCCAGGAGTGTGACGTATATGGACTTTATGGAGATTTACTCAACGTTCATGAGTACGAAGATGATGAGCCATTAAATATTGGCGAAGGCTTGTTGCTATCAAGATATGATTCACTTCGCAGGAGTGACCCAGAGTTGGCAGTTCCCGCTCAGGTTTCTACTCTTGATCGAAGGGTACGGTTGAAAGCATCTCGGCCTAGATCATTAGATTTATCGACTTGGTCCATGGATTCACGGGCTTCATCAGCTTGTACGACGACATCATCAGGATCGGAAGATAGTGGTGGAGTAGGAGTCGGTCCAGCAAATTCTGTAGTTGCTCAGAATGAACCTGTCAATAAGTCTTCCGCGTCAAATAATGGAACCACTGCTAGAGCAACGACAGGTCGTCGAAAGGAAAATGATCAGTCACGGACATTGATGACTTTAATGGGTGGAAGAGGTTACACGAACTTGAGATTACCCTTTAATACCCAGCCTTCTCATACCAACTCAAGAGATGCCCACATAGTTGTGTGGGAGATGAAGCTTTAATATTGTCATTTTCTCTCTCAGGCTTTCCTCTTTAATTTATTTATCCAACAATTTTCTGTCTGTTCATGAAACTTGTGCAATTGTGATAAGTTGGATTATTTGTGCCCATATTAGGATTAAAAGTATGTATTGTTGTATTCAAGACATATAAGCTATTACTCAAGAGCTAATGACACTTGTTATTCAGAGCAAATCATATACACACTGCACAAAGTATGTGCTCAGCTTGTATATCTTGAATATTTAATGTAATTATGTGAAGATGTCTATGTTTGACCATTGTGGTTGATGTTTATCTTCCAATATAAAACTATCATTGTATGTATTTTTGTCTTATACTGTAAACGCTTATAATGTCAAGGCTGCTTCATAAAAAGATTATATATAAACCCTATATTAAATTTGTAAATATCAGATAACAATTATTTTGAATATTGTACATTACTTTGATCATTGCTGCAGACCTTGCCAAAAATATGAATATATTGTGTAAGTGTAATAAAATATACTTATTTCAGGGTCTGTCAATGAAATTGTCACCTTTGAACATCTTATAAAATATTGCATATTCTTTATACTAAGAATTATTATACAATTACATTTAGAAGCACCATGTCTCTTACATGGTTTTTCTCATCTGATTACTCCATCACCCAAAATATTTACATATTTGTACATCACGGTAAAGTGATTAAGGTTTTTCTAATAAGGATACCATTTAAGTCTTCTATATCCTGTATTAACTACGTTTGTATGATATGCAAAGGCATACTATGCAAGTGAACGATACCCGACAACATCCCAAATCCTCTTCAGTGTACTTACAGAGTATTTATTTTGCAAATTGAGCTTCATAACTACATATCCATTCGACATATACAGAATATTTTAAAATTCCTGCTATTTATGTGCCTCATCCATCCCCACCACATAATCATGAACCCTATTACCAAATACCTTTCACACAGCTATGATCACTCTACCTCTTTCTATGAATATTTATTTATTTTTAAACTTAGTATGTCAAAGAGATGATGATATTTCCATTCTCATCTTTATCTACATCGTACGGCAGCAGATGGCCGTTGTTGCCCTGCCGCTTTGCTTATGCCAAATTATTATACCTACCTACCGATAATATCTCAGCTATATATTCTATATTTGCTGACAGATTACCTACATTCCCAGTGCATTGTAAATATTCAAGAGTGAAACCTGAAATCTTTCCCATACATCTTATGAAATTTTTATTTCAAACATTACGCCATATCCTGTCGATACTAGCCGAGTGACCCTAGAGTAAAAAAAAATAGTAGATCTAAATATTTGTTATATATATTGCTCATAGTAAACTAATTTATACTCTGATATTGTCACACTATATTATTTAGACTGAGCTAGCATTACCCATCCTGAAATGTTCTCTGCCTAATGACAAGCAATGGTTAGTGGCCACCTTGACTGGGTGGAAATGCATGCGATTTTAATTTGTCAGGTTGAAGGTTTGCAGCTTGCCACAGTTTGAGATTAGAAAGGCCATTCACTCAGGGTAACAGTCATACTTGCCAAAACCAAAGTCTTTCGCATGAAAGCACCATCCTAACCCTTAGTTGGAAAGGGAGTCCGAGACGTAAAACCGATTGCTCACTTTGAAAGAAACATTCATAGCTATCTTTTACATGCAGAACAGTAACTTACGGCTGTAGTGCAGCATCACAAAGGTATGCATATTAGAGGTTTTAGAAAACTTGAAAATTCCATGGAGTAAGGAATGCAATGATAATGGTCTATAGTGATATGATCCAATTTAGCTCATTCACCCATGTATAGCATAAACAACGACAAAAGGACCAGTTTATTGTTGGATGTGAATACGTCAGCTGAAACTGATTACCAACCTAGGTTCGAATCCTGATCAGTGCTACATGTAACGAAAGGTATTGAAAAACTTAAACTGTATTGAACCCTAAAGACACTGGGTCACATTCCAAGATTGAACTGTACTAGGTATGGTCAACAATCTATATAAAAAAAAAGTACTATGCCCATCACTGACTACTTAGCATGGATACGAGGCTCACAAAATTAACAAGAGCTTATAAAGTTCTACCATATTGCCCTATCGACTGCTGCTGTTTGTAATTTTATGTACGTGACGAGGATGGACAAGATTATAAACGAGTATATTAGAGGTATAAGGCAGGTAGGACGACTGGGGGACATGGTAAGATAGGCGAGGCTGAGATGGTTTGGGCATGTGTCGAGAAGGGATGAGGAGTACATTGGGAGAAGACTACTGAGAATGGATCTGCCTGGCAGAAGGGACATAGGTACGCCAAAGAAGAGATTTATGGATGTGGTGAGGGAGAACATAAAGGTGTGTGGTGTGACACAGGAGGAGGTAGGGAACCCTGACGGGAGAAGCCGAAAGATTTGATGATTAACCCCCACTTTGGGGTGGACACAAGTTGGAACTGGGGAACTGAAACTGGATGCCCTGCCTAACACCTTGCGGTAGGCTTGATCACGAGACTGTCACCTCCCGAGTGGATTGTTCTAACCACTGAGCTGCATATCGATCGTGGTAATCCGAAGCAACATTCCAAATATAATTTACTGCACTTAACTGTCGCCAGAGGATTAGTTGGCATGGTAACCAGGCACTGACCCAATCACAAGCGTCTAAATAATTCAGAAGCCCCGCCCATAGGAAAGGCTGCTAACAACCGCAAACAGATGTATGCAAGGTAACAATCTGATATTATATTAGGGAACTGGTGAAGGAAGTCCAACGAAAGAAAGACAAAAGGCGCTGACAAAATATTCTCCTCGTTGACAATTATATAATGAAAAAAAGAAAAAGATTCCGAAATGGCACTTCCATAGAAAACATAAACATATTTAAGAGGGACTATGCTATTTAACATAGGCAGTGCAAGTCTACCACTTGCTACGTATAGCTCGGAATTCAGGAACAGGAGTAATATAAAATGTAGAAAGCCAACCTCGGAAAATTATATGCGAGTACGGTTAATTCTAAATATTAACACATCATATTGGTTCTAGTACATGATTAGAACTTAACAGTAGTTAAAATAATGAAAAATTTTCTAATAATAATATATGATGCATAAAGCATATTCTTGAGAAATAAAAATAAAAATATCTTATTTAGCTAAAACAAAGATAAAGAAACAATACAATATTGAGTTGATACCTTCCCATAATTCATTCCTTGATTGTCATCTCGGAACTGGTTGCCATAGCAACCAGATGGCTGGCCAATCAAAAAGCTAGTATGATAACCTAAGCTCCGCCCACGTTATAGGGAACGAGGTGATTATAACAATTATAATAAAGAATTTAAAAACGAAGGGAAAACTGACAACAACAGAAGAACCTTAAATTACTTAAGTATTTTGATCAACCCAAAAATATATCTACATATATAAGGATTTCAAAATAAACAAACTAAATACGAAACAAATAAAGAAACGTCTTATTGTGCACTTTTTTCAATCCGGATATGATTGGCACCTTTAGCAGACTCGGGCAAAAATGATCCCTCGACCGTGATCTCTTGTCCTTGTAGGCGGAGCCAAAGCAGTAGAGAAACGCTCGTGATTGGTCTACCAAATACGTTGCTATAGCAACGAGTCTACGGATGACAAAATCAGGTAATTTATTTGGCACTTTTCATATTTCTGGCTCAAACAGTTGCAGACTGCAAGTATTTTGTTTATTTATTTAAATTTTTATTTTTATTATTATATCTGACGTAGTTACGATATCTAACGCGATTATATATTGTAACTAACATTCGCCTATTTATGTGTTTCTGTTGCTTTGTACGAATAATAGGGATGTGAACTTAAAACGTCTCTCTCTCTCTCTCTCTCTCTCTCTCTCTCTCTCTCTCTCTCTCTCTCTCTCTGCGGGCCAAAAAGGGGTCTGCTCACTCTCAAGGGAGAACATCAACAAAAAAAAACAATCTCTCTCCTCTCTCTCTCTCTCTCTCTCTCTCTCTCTCTCTCTCTCTCTCTCTCTCTCTCTCCGTTGTGCGTTGTCAGGATACGTCCCAATTCGAATAGGGGTGGGCCCATACCGGTTGGAGCTGGGGAATGAAGACCTGATGCCCATCTTTACGACCCATCTATCAATTTTAAAGTATTCCCATACAGTCATATGGATTTTGCTTTTTTAGTGTATGGGTACGATAGCTGACAGACATCTAAGAAGTAGATATATATCTATCTATCTAATGAAATATAAATAAAACTAATAGACGTCTTTGGACAATAATAGCAAAGATATCAAAATCAATATACAAAATTATTAAGATACGATTCCATCGCCAACGGCCAGAAAAGTTTTACTCAACAGTGAAACCACCATTTTAAGAAACCTGAAATTTGATACAACTTGCCTGGAGGGAAGCGATAGAAAGACACTCCAAAGACTCCAGCCTCCAATCGCGGCTCTTCTGAACATCAGTAAATTAAAGACCCGAAAAAGTGGGCGGAGTTTACGGGTGACACGGAGGACGGTGATTGGACCATCTGATATGTTGCTATGGCAACGGTTTCCGAGATGACAGGCATGGATAAGTTATTGGCACTTGCTGCATCATGGATGCTCTTCCTTATTAAAACTATACCGATACTCATTTTATTCTCAAGTTACATGTGACTATCATTCTATTACATATGTAAAAAGCTTTCACATCTACATATCTCTTTTTCTCTTAATTTTTACATATTTATACACTTTCTCTCATTCATTATGCACATACAGTACCAGTCAATGATAGCTGAAAATATGATTAAAATGTCTTTTAACGATGTTTATTTTCATTAAAGAATACCTATGTGATGATTATGTACCTCAGACAGATCCGCACTATGATACAGTAACTTTGCTGAGTAATCGTTAAAATAATCTCAGGTCTGAAGAGACCCTAGGGCAGTGGGAGGAGCTAAATGGATAAAACGGTTACTCATTGGCCAATCTTTTACGTTGCCATAGCAACCAATCTGCAGATGACAGCTAAGGTCAATTTATGAGGCATTAAGTTGAAAGTGTTATGAATGACCACAGAGTGGTGAGTGAGCCAAAGATATTTATTAACAGGTATTATTCCTCACAACATAACGACATTTATGATTAATATATGGATGAAAATTTATTTATACGTGGTAAAGCTACTGATTAAGAAGTGGTCTGAAGACAGGATATATGGGACCCCTCATAGTAGAGAGGGAATATGGCGGTGCATATGCTATAAGACCCCAAATTGAAAATTATATTTCAGGAAAATGGTGCCCCATCATCAATAGTGTGGTAAGTTTCCCTTCCCCCTCCCCCTCTCTCTCTCTCTTACCTCTTTTTCTTCCCTTCCCCTACCTCTCTGTCTTTCCTTTCCCCCTCTCTCTCTTCCCCTCCTCGTACTTCTTCCTCTGTCTTTCCTTTTTCCCCCTCTCTCTTTCCTTCTCCTTCCTCTCCCTTTCACTTCTCTTTCTCTCTCCCCCTTCCTCTCCCTGTGTCTTTCTTTTCTCCTCACTCTTTTTCACTTCCCCTCCCTCTCAATAATATTACAAGGAATATTCCATTTTTCCGTATCCCACGATATAAAGGGCATACGAGGGTGAAAGTATTGCTCCCACTGCACCATTAGTATTATTTACGTCACCCAAGTCTGCATTCGCACAGAATTTCCACCAATCGCAATCATGATATTTGCTAATAGTTCAAGGATCCAATTACTGTTAGGCGGAGCCATAGGATCCAAGGGATGTTTCTGATTGGTCGTCCTTTCAGTTACCATGGTAACGGCTTTATAAATGACAGCTTTCAGTAAATTATGGGACAGCTGCACTTCCTCTCCCAGCCCATTAGCGACCATAGTGTAATACCTTTTTTTGTTGGAACCGCGGTAGCGTAGTGACTAGAATAGTCGACTTGGCAAATGACAGAACCACAATCGAGCCCATCGTGGTGCGCTAGGAAGGGCGTCCATCGTTAATTCCCCAACTTCAATCTGTTTATGTTCACCCCCATAATGGGGAATAATAGGGACAAAGAGTAAAACAAAACTTAGAGCCTGTTTGTCTCTTATTTCTATCTCTCTGTCTTTGGTGTATGTCATCTCTCTCTCTCCTCTCGCTCTCTCTCTCCCAGTGTATAGAAGCATAGAACGCTGAATAAGAAATATATACGTTATATGACTTAATATAATGAATAAATTACTTAAGCTAATCATTAAATGATTACAGCTAATTATCAACTACTACAGCTAATATTTCAAACACAAGTCGTTGAGGTTAATCCTTTAATAACCCTAACGAATTAAATGATGCGTAATTGGTCTTGAGGCGGATCCTGATTGGACGAGCCAACCCGTCTCCATGACAACCGAGTTCCACGTGACAGGAAGGGAAAAATTATGAGGCATTCAAGTAGAAGTTCGCGGGAGTTTTCGATTACCATATTTTTTTATATATATTTATTGTATAGTTACTAAGACTTGTGTAACTAAATATTTACATTTAAAAAAGCAAATCTGTGGTTAATTCAGACTATTTATAATAGGGTTCTTTACATCAGGAATATCTGAAGAAAACGTTAATATATAAAAGAATACATAGCAACGTTTTTTATTTGAATCTCCGTATTCCAAAGTTTGCTATTTCGGTATTGTGTTACGCCGAACCGTCTTAGATAGCACTTAGAACAAATCTTTAATGTGTAATGAATTATAATAAAATTATGCACTTCCCATACTTTAAAAATATATTTAAGCACTAATACAGATCTTATAAGATGTTGTTTACAAGTATCGTTGGTCGGTATGCTGCTGAATGGAGTTTGCTTAAGCTGAACTAGAGAAAGAACTACAACATATATGGTAATTACGTCAAAATATTGCAATATATCGATATTATAAGTACCTACATTGTTTAAAACATAATAATAGTACTATTATTGCTGTGCGTATTCAATTAGTTCTTAAAAATAAATGAATAATTTGATGTGATATTATTGCTTCCTTGGGAGTTTGGCATTCATAGCTACAAACGAACGGTTACCGGAAAAAAAAAATTCTCTCAATGGTATACTGCAA
Organism: Halocaridina rubra; assembly: GCA_037179515.1. Classification (NCBI taxonomy): domain Eukaryota; kingdom Metazoa; phylum Arthropoda; class Malacostraca; order Decapoda; family Atyidae; genus Halocaridina; species Halocaridina rubra. The sequence continues at coordinate 36,394 of JAXCGZ010019596.1, forward strand.
GAATAGATGCAATTTCTGGCTAAAACCACACACACATATGAAAGGAACTCTCTATAACAAGAGTGATATTTGATCTAGTTGTCTGAATGGTGGCTGAGGGAGGAATGGTCAAAGGTGAACGTCATAGAGAGTTAATGGTGCTACATTGGCTTGTTATTTACGTGTCATGAATCTACTTTGGTATGCGATGTACATTTTATATTGTGATCTATAACCTAACCTAACCTAATCTAACCTCTATTTATCATTTTTAGCCGATGTACATGCTGTTTATCGCTAGAATATATACTAGGTATATATTTTTTCCTTATAGATAACAAGCCAAAGTAGGACAGAGTTAATTATATACACTAATTAGCAGAGACTAAGAACAGCACACCTTTCTGTATGTGGTGTGTGTGTGTGTCAAGGGAGAGAGAGAGAGAGAGAGAGAGAGAGAGAGAGAGAGAGAGAGAGAGAGAGAGAGAGAGAGAGAGAGAGAGAGAGAGATATTAGAAAAACAAAGGACAGGACCTGAAAATGCCAAAATTTGCAATTGTGACAACAAACAGGTTTAAGGTGATCATAAAAAGCATCAAAGTCGAAATTAATAAAAAAAAAAACAAGTTTAATATCGTTTATATAAAGTTTTAAGTATTATATCTTTCAAAGACAAGTTGAAATATGCGAACTATAAAGAGGAATGAATTAATAGACTTTAAAAGAGAAATACTTAAGATTAAATAGAAAATCCAATAAGTTCCAAAAATAAACCAATATGGTACTCGAATCACAGTATAAAAAAGGGAAATATATATTGATCAGTCAGCACGTATCCAAGGCTGTAGATGTAGAATTTTTATAAATCTTAAATTAACTCTCAAAATATATTTTAGAAAACGATATTTGAAATATGTGTGCTAACCAAATTCATTATTTTATAATAATAACCCCCCAAAACAGAAAGAAAAACACACACGGAAATACTGCTTCTGTATAAACTCGTAAAATTTCTGAGAAGGAATACAAAACGCATTTAAGTTGGTATCAATTGCATGTGATATAGTAAGCTGTAAAATATATAATATATACGCAAATTGTTGCTTCCAGTAAGTTAATTGCCAGGAGCGTTAAACCGAAATATATTTCTTTGAGTCACCAATAGATTATTGCCGTTTTCTTTCATTTATGAGTGTTCGTTTTCTATTACATAATCTTTTAAGGGGAGACCTTTATTTATCATTCATAAGCGAAAGAGCAATAAGAATATGTTAATCAGGACTTGTTTAGTTCAGAACTGATAATTATGTAATATTTTACAAAAATAAATAAATTAGATTAACAAAAATCGCTGCTTTCATCCTGTCAAACTTCCATTTTAAAAACAAAAGCAGGTAAATTCAAATACGACATGAAGTAAAGCAGTCATTGCGAAAGGTGTGTGTAATTACCTAATTGAGCTTATGGGAAAGAGCCCTATGCTCGTAACTCCTCGTCTACTGGTCGCTTCCATATTTATACTCAGTGATGCCTATCAAATTTGTCCTTAAAACTATGAATTGAGTTAGCATTAACTACCTCCTCGCTTAGCCAATTCCAATTATCATCTACAATAGTGGGGGGGGGGGCATCAGTGCAGCAACACAGAAAAAATAACGCTGTATTTCGGATCCTGACTGGACCCCTTCTTGGGCACAGGTGGGTGTAGGGTAACAATGACAGAGGGAGTAAAGGCAGAAGGGACTCGGAGGGCCTGAGGGAATTGAAAATTGAAGATATTTAGACGGGTATGATCCAAAATAATTGATGCTCTCAATCGGGGGAAGCCGACAAAATCATCAGTAAGTCATTAACAAAAGAATGTGTTGGTCTCTAATTACGATTAGATGTTGTGCCCTATGGTGGCAGGCACAACATCAAAGAATAGCCTCACCGTATTCCCTGCGTGTCGTAAAAGGCGACTAAAAGTAGACGGGGCGGGGAGACTAGGAATCCCCCCATTGTATCAACCTCCTGCGAGACGTCATAGAAGAAGGGGAGTAGAGGGGAGAATAACTTCTCCCCAAACTCTAGTTTTGGGGTGTCTAAATGTGCGTGGTTGTAGTACGATAGAGAGCAAAAGATGTGAGATTGGATATATGTTTGGTAGGAGGAGGATGGATGTATTGGCATTGTGTGAGACGAGGATGAAAGGAAAAGGAGAAGTGGCATTTGGTGATGTGACGGGTAGGGTGTCTGGGGTTGAAAGGGCGAGAGCGAGAGAAGGTGTGGCATTATTGCCGAGTGAATGGATGGTAAATCAGGTAGTGGAATGGAATGAAGTGTCATCTAGGCTAATGTGGGTGAGGGCTAGGATAGGAAGGGAATGTTGGGCTTTTGTTAGTGCATATGGGCCAGGATGTGAGAGAAGTGAGGAAGAGCGGGATGAATTCTGGAATGAGTTAACTAGATGTGTGGATGGTCTGAGTAGAAGGAACTATGTAGTTGTGTTGCTTGACTTGAATGCCAGAGTTGGTGATGGAGAGATAAAAGTTGTTGTAGGAAAGTATGGGGTACCAGGTGGGAATGAGAGTGGCGAGAGACTGTTAGATATGTGTGTGGAGCAAGAGTAGGTGATAGGTAATAGTTATTTAAGAAGTTAAGAAATAAGTGTACATGGATGAGAGTGGCAAATGGAAGGGTGAAAGAAAGAGCATTGATGGATTATGTGTTGGTAGCAAAGAGCATGATTGGTAGAGTGAAAGATGTACATGCATTCAGGGGTGTGGCTGCTGGGATTTCTGTTCATTTTTTGGTTGAAGCACAAGTGGTAGTAGCAAAAGAGTGGGGAAATAGTGTGGGGGATGTAGAAGGGAAATAGTGAAGGTGGAAGAGTTGAAAAAGCCAGAGAAGAGACAGGAATATCAGTACAGGTTGAGAGTGGCATATGACAGGGTGAAAGAAAGAGAAGTTGGGGAGTTAGGGGAGGAATGGGGGTTGATGAAATAATGTTTTGTGGGACATGCAAGTGATGTGTGTGGAAAGAGGTTTGTTGGAGGTGGCATGAGGAGGAGCAGTGAGTGGTGGAATGAAGGGGTGAAAATGAAGGTGAAAGAGAAAAAGAGGGCTTTTGAGGAATGGCTGCAGTGTAAAAGTAGGGAGAAGTATGAAAGATATAGGGAGAAACATGTGGAAACCAAGTGGAAGGTAGAGGAAGAGAAGAGGTTGGCAAATGTTAGGTGGGGACAGGATTTTAGTAGGTCATATGAGGAGAATAAAAAGAAGCTTTGGAAAGAAGTGAAGAGGGTAAGGAAGGGTGGATCGAGGATGGAAGAGACAGTGAAAGATGTGAATGGACAGATGTTAAGAGGGAATGATACAAGGAAAAGATGGGCAGAATATTTTGAGCGCTTGCTGAATGTTGAGGAAGATAGAGAGGCAGCTATAGTGGCAGTGGAAGGGGGGTGAGGGTTCAAGGGCCAGTGATGGGAGATGAAAATGAGAGAGAGATTACAAGAGAGGAGGTGAAAAGGGCATTGTATGAAGCGAAAGCAGGTAAAGCACCTGGAATGGATGGTGTGAGAGCGGAGATGTTGAAAGAAGGGGGTGTGACTGCATTGGAATGGTTAGTGAGAGTGTTTAATATATG
>JAXCGZ010019597.1:0-2500 GCA_037179515.1 Halocaridina rubra
GAATGATTAAGAAAAAAGAAACAATAAGCATTTTGTATAATGCATAGCTGGCTTTAGTTCCTAGAGGGGGTTTTCAGAAGAATTGGGACTGTTTCTTAATATGTGGTGTGTGTGTGTGTGTGTGTGTGTGTGTGTGTGTGTGTGTGTGTGTGTGTGTGTGTGTGTGTGTGTGTGTGTGTGTGTGTGTGTGTGTTGTGTGTGTGTGTGTGTGTGTGTGTGTGTGTGTGTGTGTGTGTGTGTGTGTTTATAGATTAGAGGGTCCCTACGAGTGTAACATAAGAAGCAGAGCAACAAGGTTTGTTTTACCCTCCCTCTATCTTCACCTTTTCCGCTAGTCGTTTTTCGGGAAGACAAGAAATTCAGGAATATGGGAAGAATTCTTTTTCTCCCACTACGAGGATATCCCTTTTAATTGCCTCCTTTCATGCCCTGTTCCAATGAGGGCAAATTTATTATATATATATATATATATATCTATATATATATATATATATATATATATATATATATATATATATCCCTACTAGCAAGGAAACTGCTCTGATTGCAATAGTAGTAGTAGTAGTAGTAGTAGTAAATGTAGTAGAAATAATAATGATTAATAATAATAATAATAATAATAATAATAATAATAATAATAATAATAATATTTTGGGATTACAGTGTTGTAAGTAATTAATATTATTTGTTTGAACTGGCTAGGCCTGCGTCATTATTATGTGAAGAGAGATCTAGTTTTTTATGGAATGAGAGAGAGAGAGAGAGAGAGAGAGAGAGAGAGAGAGAGACGAGAGAGGAGAGAGAGAGAGAGAGAGAAGAGAGAGAGAGAGAGAGAACTTTATCAGCAGCTTTTGTGGATCGATTTAGGTCAAGAGATGGATTCTTTTGGGAAGAGATTACATCTTTGTGGAAATTCCTCTCTCTCTCTCTCTCTCTCTCTCTCTCTCTCTCTCTCTCTCTCGCTCTCTCTCTCTCTCTCTCTCTCTCTCTCTCTCTCTCTCTCTCTCTCTCTCGCTCTCTCTCTTCTCTCGCTCTCATCTCTCTCTCTCTCTCTCTCTCTCTCTCTCTCTCTCTCTCTCTCGCTCTCTCTCTCTCTCTCTCTCTCTCTCTCTCTCTCTCTCTCTCTCTCTCTCTCCTCGTCGAGATTTAAGTGTTGTCCCCAATGCTACTGAGGAAAAAAGAACAAAATGTTAAATAACAGAGGGTTAAAATAAAAGCGAAAGTACTGACAAAAGTAACATGTTAACCACTGGTTAGGAAACAACGACGTGATAACAAATAATTATTGAGAGTTAAAAGCGTGACTTCCTTGCATGTATGTAATTGCCAAAAACGTAGAAAGTAAATGTTATTCCCCTCTTTCATTCATAACAATCATGAGTTACGTCTTTCTATATTATTTAATGTTTTTATTTTTTTTTTTTATCTAAGGTGTTGTAAGGGTAGTTTAAATGCACTTTTTCGTTCTTTCTTTTTCTTTTTAACTTGTACTTAGAGATTTTTCTATATTGTTCGTTCATACATACATACATATACCTTGGCTGTTTCCCCTTTAATTGGGGGGTAGCCGACATCAAAAGGAAAACAATTTGGGGAGAAGTTATTCTCCCCTCTACTCCCCTTCTTGTTTGACGTCTCACAGGAGGTTGGTACAAGGGGGGTGGGGATTCCTAGTCCCCCGCCCCGACCACTTTTAGTATTATTATTTTTTAGGTGTTCTAAGACTAGGCAGTATATTTTCATAGCACGAAGTTAAAAAGATTTTGATTCTACGTTTTCATTCATATTTTAAATTTTTTTTTTAAGTAGTGCAAGATTATGTAGAATGAATGATGCAATTTTTCTAAATATTGCAAATTTTTTTTTCTTTTTAGTTTTTAATATATATTTTTAGTCTGTTCAAGTGCTGCAAGAATATGTATTATGTCATTTTTCTTCGCACGTACTTCTTGAGTTTTTTTTTTTTCCTGATTTTCAACGAATATACGTGTTTTCCGGACACTAAAACTTCTAGACAAGGGAACAGTGAAACGGAAGAAGCAGGAGTTCAAGAACCTGCCGTAGATTTTTCTCTGTTCTTTGTTGACATATAGTTCCGGACTTTGCTTTGAAAGGAGAGAGAGAGAGAGAGAGAGAGAGAGAGAGAGAGAGAGAGAGAGAGAGAGAGAGAGAGAGAGAGAGAGAGAGAGAGGAATGAATAAAATAAGCATATATAGACGGATAGGAAATAACACTTGGTAACACACACACACACACACACACACACACACACACAGAGCGAAAGAGAGAGAGAGAGAGAGAGAGAGAGAGAGAGAGAGAGAGAGAGAGAGAGAGAGAGAGAGAGAGAGGTGGATTGGTAAAAATCGGCATCTATAATTCAAGTAGTTTATTTCCGAACGAAGTAGTTTTCTGTGTTTTGTTGACGTCACGTTCGGAGTCTGGAAAGACGAGAGAGAGAGAGAGAGAGAGAGAGAGAGAGAGAGAGAGAGAGAGAGAGAGA
>JAXCGZ010019597.1:5000-20000 GCA_037179515.1 Halocaridina rubra
GACAATTAGAAGTAGATAATAGGATAACAATGTTCAGAATAGAGTAATAAGTAGGTACATATACATGCATTGCACATGTTATATACACGCATACACATATAAATAACTGATTAGATGAGTAAATAGAAGTATCACCCTGTGGCTTCATAATTATACATAGCTAAGAGAGAGAGAGAGAGAGAGAGAGAGAGAGAGAGAGAGAGAGAGAGAGAGAGAGAGTGAGTTTGTGGTATTCATTTCATCAAAAATAATTATTGGTCCTTCCCACATACATATCTGCATATCTACATACACATCTATATTCACACACAAAACCGGGTGAGAGTATGCGTCGAAATCGAATTTTTGAAGACATAATAATGGATAGCCCATATCAGTTTTCTACAGGTATTTATAGCGTTTCTTCAACTCCAAGTTTTTATCAAAGGAAACTGCTGTTTTTCTCCAAACAAACTTGAAAAATATGTAAAATTACTTCATTGTTCTAAATATATTAATGAATTATTAGTTAGAAATATTCAGGAAATTCTAAAAATATTCCGTCCTCAAATTAACTTCAAAATTGCCTTGTTTAACCACTTCAAAGTTAAGAATGTATTAGATGATTGTCGTAACTACAAAACTGCGGATTCCCTGTTTTTCCTGCATTGTTTTTAGCTATAAATGCCCAGATTGTTTATCTGAGTACGTTGGCTCCACCTCTAGGAATGTACGTGTAAGGGTGGATGAACACAGAGGAGTCAGTACAAGAACGAAAAAGCAGCTTGTAATGCTATAAATTCTAGTATTAGAGAACATGTTTTTTTATCTGTAATAGCTTCAGTAATTTAACTAATTTATAAAATATTATGTATAAATAACAATTTCCTTGAACTTAGGATTGCTGAATCAATGTTTATAAAAATAAGAAACCCAACACAGCCAATAAAGCTCATCTTGCCCGTTACTTCGACTTTCATGATTCATTCATTTATATATATTTATTTCATCTCATAACTTTATTTTTATACTTTATTTTAGTTCAGTTGTCCAGTTTGTGTATTTATTTTATTACATACTATATTTTGTATTGTTTTGTTGATTATTATTATCGATATTTTGGAGACAAAGCTCTAAAAATTTAATTGGATGACCAAATATAGATTGTAATGTTTAATAACTGCAATATCACTGGGAGTGTCTGTGTGCACATGCCCCCATGTACAGTTATTTGAATAAAATATTGAATAAATGCATTGTCTCCTTCTTCGACTCCACTACATTATTATTATTATTTTATTATTATTATTATTATTATTATTATCATTATTATTATTATTGATAATAATAATAATTAATAATAATAATTAATAATAATAATAATAATATTATTATTATTATATGATCAATAATAATAATAATAATAATAACAATAATAATAATAATAATAGAGACATCGAATATATATATATATATATATATATATATATATATATATATATATATATATATATATATATATATATATATATATATATATATATGTATATATTGTGAGAATGAGAAGACATGATTGAAAAATTAGTGAACAAGATCTTTCACTGCCATTGATGGAAGAATGATATTGGTTCCTACAACTTTATTAATGGTTTTATCTTCCAATCACCTGTAATGATATTCTGAATGAATGGTGTGCATGAGTAATGCGAGTGAATGAATGTTATTCGTAATAGAAAGAAATGGTGATGATTGTGATGAGGTTGATAGGAAAGAGATTCATCTCCTATAAATTCTTATTATTATTATTATTCCATTATAAATGTTTTCACGATTCTGTAGTAGATAAGTAGATTCTGCTTGAGTGGCGAGAATGAGAAAAGGCGAGTGAGTGATGGTGATGATGGTAGTGGTGAGGTAGATGGGAAGAAGGATTTACTTCCATAAGTAAATTTTTTTTTTTTGTTCGTAGCCTTAATAGTGAATGAGTTAGAAGAGTGAATGAGTGAGTAGAGTGTGAATGAATAAAACAAATAGCAATGAAGTAGATAGGAGTAGACTTTAACTACTTCTTTAATGAATTTGAGTATCATACTATAGCCAGTAAGTATATTCTGAATGAGTATAGGCGAGTGAGTGAGTGAGTGATGGATGTAATGATGATGATGACTATGAGGTAGATGGGTGAGAAGGAGATGGTCACTCATCAACACCGGATGACCCTCATTACTCATGATTTCGAACTCTGGCCCCTGTATGCCCTTGGTCATCACACTCTCTCTCTCTCTCTCTCTCTCTCTCTCTCTCTCTCTCTCTCTCTCTCTTTTCTGCTACTAGTAATTCTAATTTTTTTTCTACATCTGAATCGATTATAACTTATGTATTATATATTTAATATCTATTGTCATTTTATCTTCTTTTACATTTTTCTTATTTTCTTATTATTTTTGTTTTTACTTAATCGCGTTTAATTAAAAGTATTCATATTACACGAATGGGAGTTTTTTTCTTCATAATCCTATTAGCTACTATCAGTACTTGCCCCGTTCTTTATATTTATGTGTGTGTGTGTGTGTGTGTGTGTGTGTGTGCGTGCATGCGTGTGCGCGCGCTCACACATGCACCAAATCTCTTGAACACATGAGGAGAGGGTTGTAGGGTCTAGCATGTGCTGGGATCCCTTGTCAACTCAGGTGGAAAAGCGAGAACACTCTTAGATGCTATATATAGGTCCAGTGGTGGAAGAGCATCTTTAAGAGCTGAGTTTTCCATGAGGGAAATAATGGCCGTCCTGTTGCTCTTTTGAGTTTATTTCTTTGTTATCTATTTTAATACCTTGATTTTATTTTATTTTATTTTTACAGTTTATTTTAAATATTTTTAATTTTATTCAGATTTTTCATATTTTTCCTGCAATGTTTTGAAATCATTTGTTTTTTTTATTAGTATATATATATATATATATATATATATATATATATATATATATATATATATATATATATATATATATATATATATATTTTTTTTTTTTTTTTCCATAAATATTGTACTCTTATATTGTATGTACTTTTTCCATACACTTTTAATAATGTCATTATATAGTCAGGTTAAATTTTTGTTTCATTTTCCATTTTTAAGTTCATTAATATATTGATTTTTTCTACATTTTTTTTATCAAGTAAATTTTTTTTTTTTTTGTAATTCAGCATTTCATATATTTATTACATATATATATATTTTTCTTCATCGTATTTAATTTTTGTGTTTATTTTATTTTTCAAAGTCTTTCCTAGTCACGTGCCGATTCCTCGATCGGTTCTTATTTCCATTGCTGTCCGCACGGGCGTGAAGTAGAGAGCCTAGGGATGTGCTGCTACTTAACAGCAACAGATGAAGGAGTGGCAGCACCCGGAACAGCTGCTGAGGGAAGAAACGCACTTAGTATCAATATCGGAAGTAACACTCTCTCTCTCTCTCTCTCTCTCTCTCTCTCTCTCTCTCTCTCTCTCGTGTGTGTGTGTGTGTGTGTGTGTGTGTGTGTGTGTGTGTGTGTGTGGCATTCGTTGATCTTGTAACAACTACCAGTCCATCATTGACCTCATATATCTTACTGTATGCTCGTTAAATCTACTAAGCTTCCAGTTCCTACCACCCTGGGAAGGAACTACTATTATATTAACAAAAATAAAATTTCTGGCATAACAAATGCTCTCAATGTTATGTTAATAACTGTAACATCAACAATAGCAACGAAAATACCTCCAATGTCCCCTTTTACAACAACGCATAATAACACCAATAGTTGCTGAAAGGGGAAGTGTCGTATACGTATCTGCTAGAAAACGAATGCCTTTGTTTACTTCGCATCTCAGCTTTATGCAAGGGGCGGAGGCTTGGGTCAAAGAGTTGTAGCTCTCAAAATGGATGAGTATGAATGAGGAAGTGGGGAGGAGTTTATTTCATATTATATATCTTTGAACTGTCATTGAATATACGAATTTTTGAAAGACATGTATACCTGTATACTAAACTAAATGCCTATGTTGACTTTATATATATATATACATATATATATATATATATATATATATATATATATATATATATATATATATAACAGAAATACATAAATATGTATATATATATATATATATATATATACTATATATATATATATATATATATATATATATAGCAGAAATACATAAATATGTATAGATATATATATATATACATATATATATATATATATATATATATATATATATATATATAATATATATATACATATTATGTATTTCTGTTTTAATTTAGACCGGAATCTTTTAAATCTTCCAAAACATCATGTATGTTGTCCACTGATGCATGTAACTTTCTTTGCACACTCATGTGCAGAGTAACCATAGTGGTCTTTGAAAATAAAAGTTTTGCTTAATATAAACATGAACGTCACGTACATGATGAGTTGATTAAAAGATACAGTTTATGTACGTAAAAGATCAATATGTACACAACACTTTTTTTCTACATGAAGTATGTAACGTCCATTTTTACCTTTATTGAAGCCTTAGAATGTGGGATTAGTCCGCTATCGCTGACATATCTAATTTTGTACTTATAAAGCCTGTAAAGTTGACAGTGTCCACCTCACGCCTCTGAGATGAAGCACCTTGTGTGGGATGTTGTTTTAGATTCTCCACCCACGGTTGGGTGAAACGGGTCATGAAGAACCCATAGGGCGGTCGCCAGCCGGCACAGGCCCCAACCTCCCACTGTGGTGCCTAGCCACAGCAGTAATCTCCCCAGTAAACAGCTTAAACTCTCTTTCCTGGACGAGGCACGATCCCTCGACCTAGCGAATGCGAGGCCACCGCGTTACCACTGTACTATCCAGGAGGCTATGTGGAATGTGAATCTAGGACCTCCTCAACTACTCCTTAGTGGTGATATTAATAATCTCCCAGAGCTAACTTTAAGAGCAGAAAACACTCTGTCAAAAATTAAAACCTATTATCAAGAAATTGGGCTGTTAATTAACGAAAGTAAAACACAGTGCATATTTATCGGTTCAAGGTTCCATATAGCACAAATTCCAGAAAACACAACAATTAATTTTTGCGACAATATTATCACACCTAGCAAAACAGTCAAAAACCTAGGAATTCACTTTGATAACTACATGTTGTTTGATTCCCACATAGAAAAAGTATGCAAAAAGGTTACAGGAACATTAATGTACTTATCACGTATAAAAGACAATTTTGAGACTACCACTCGAATAACTGTTGTTGAATCTCTAGCCCTAAGTCACATTACTTACTGCACAACTGTTTGAGGGAGCTACTACTAAGACTCAGATACACAGAATACAGAAGCTTATTAATTTCGCAGCTCGAGTTGCCCTGGGAGGAATAAGAAAATATGGCCACATCACACCAGCTCTCAATAAACTTGGGTGGCTGCGGGCAGAAAATAAGGTCGCTTATGCTATTTATGTTTTTGTATTCAAAATTTTGGACCATCATTATCCTAGCTGGCTATTTGATTTAAAAACAGTCAGGAATATAAGGGGAACCAACACTAGACAGAGCAATGAGCTTTGTATTCACAGAACAAACACAGAAGCAGGTTCAAAGATGATCACTATCAAAGGGCCAACACTTTGGAACAATATTCCAGAGCATCTTAAAAATGCATCCTCCTTCACAGCTTTCAAAGGCAAACTATATATATATATTTTTTGGACAAATAGTTGCTGCTCGTTAAGAACTAATTATTCTCATTGTAATGAAAACAAATATGAAAATGATGCCGATAATAACAATACTGTATATAGTGTTATTATTACCACTTTATTATTAACATTTGTTAACATTTTTATTACAGCTTTATTATTTTTTATGAAAGCTATATTTAATTTAACTATATGTATTACCCTCTTATTTATTAGTATAATTACATGTCTACTTATAAGTTAATTTTACTTTATTATTAACATTATTGTTAAATTTTTTATTACAGTATTATTATTTTCTAGGAAACCATTATTTAATTTAACAGTATGTATTACCCTCTTACTTATTATTTCAATTATATATCTACTTATAAGTTACTTTTAGATTGTATAAGAAGAACCATTGTACAAAAATGGAAATAAATGTTTGTTTGTTTATCCTGGTGTGGTATGGATTCTATTTCTCTCACCCGAGCTTTTAAATATAGCATGCATATTTAAGCAAGTGCATATTAATTTTACAGAAGAAATCCACCATTCCCTGAGCTGCATAATAAACAGGGCGGTCATTGTACGTGACGATTCATGTATACTGTGAATGTTTCTATTGTTTCTTTTTCATATTTAAGGCGGCCAGACAACTCAGTGGTAGAGTGCGCAAGTCAGGTTGTGACTTGCCTGACAGAAGTTGGTTGGATCCCACCGACGGGCATTTGGAAGGGCATTCAACTGTAATCCCCCAGCTCCAACCTGTGTATCCATACGCATCCAAATGGGGACTAATTGTTACACGAAATGAAAAAACATCGACTTTGTTTGAGATGCCAAAACTTGAATGTTTTTCACACGGATGGCTTGTAAATGAAGGAGACTGAAATGAACAACCAAACAAACAAACAAACATTTATTTCCATTTTTGTACAGTGGTTATTCTTCTACAATAATTGAACTAATGAGTAAGAGGGTAATACATACAGTTAAATTAAATAAAGTTGTGACAGTTCGTTATTGCTGGTATTTTTACAGTGAAGTATTTGTTACTATCGTAAATAATAATAATAATGAGTCTCCGTGGTTAATGATAGCGTCCGCGACTCTGAGGCGGCAGGTCGAGGGTTCGCGCCCTTCACGATTGAGGTTAGTAAGGGCACGCACTCAGGTTAACGATTACATCTGCCAAAACAAGTCCTTCGCAAGAAGGCAGCCGTCTTAGCCCTAAGTAGAAAAGGGAGTCCGTGACTTAAAAACCGAATAAAAGAGAATTATAATAATAATTATTATTATTATTACTATTATTATTATTATTATTATTATTATTATTATTATTATTATTATTATTATTGTTGTTGTTGTTGTTGTTTTTTCTCCGTATTATTGTTGTTGGCTTTATATGTACACAAACTGACCTTCCGTATCTTCTTTTTATAATATGAAAAAAAATCATATAAGTGCTTAGAATTATTTCATATGATTATGCACTTGAGAGAGAGAGAGAGAGGAGAGAGAGAGAGAGAGGAGGAGAGAGAGAGAGAGAGAGAGAGAGGAGAGAGAGAGAGAGAGAGAGAGAGAGAATTTCTGTAGCAGATATGTACATATTTTGTGTGCTCTCATGTATTATATAATATTAAGAGACATCGAGTTACACTGTTATGCTTATAAAAATAAATTAAAATTGTTTAATTACGATAGAATAGACATTGGCTTGAACGGTGTGTGAACTAAAAAAACAAATAATCTAGTGCTTTACTTGAATGTATGGTTACATTTAATATTGTTAGCAAAAAGTTAATGATTATATTTTTTTTATATTTTCAGGTAAGCGGAGTGGACTTGCCAAAATATATTTATGGATATGAAATATGTAAGTAATATGGGTATGTTAATTTATTTGATTAGTTGGGTGTGAACAAGGTACTGTTTCGTTGAGTTAAGTATGTAATCATTGTTTCCTTAGAGTCCAGACTCAGTTTTCCAGTTTTCGAGTGATTTGGTCCAGAACAGTAGACAGCTGAAGAGCTTAGCCATGCTGGGTCATATCAAAGTGCCATAATACATCCCAGACTCTGGAACTCTCTTCCTCCTTCTGTCTTTCCTAATTCTTATGACCTTTCATCCTTCAAAAAGCAGATCTATCGTCATCTCAGAGCCTAGTCCTCCATATCTCTGGGTCCTCTGTACTTTGACTTTTTTCTGTCTGTCGTTTTCCTTTGTGTGACATTACCTCATCTCTGCCTTGTCCTTAACCTCTTTCTTTTCCTTCGTCTTGGAATTTTCTCGTGCCCGGGCCTTTATTGATGAGGGCTGTTTCTGTCTGTCCCCGGTGTCACACTCATAAAAAAAAAAAAGGCTCATCTCTTGCTCGCCATCCGCGCTTAGTGACACAGGCTGCCTGTGCTTGGCTCTAATGGAAGCCCAAAGTTAAGGGGCACTGTGGCAAGTTGGTATCTGGGGAGTGAGTAGCCATACTCTTCTCTCTCTAAGACTGTGGTAGTCTAAGGTATAACAGGCTATTAGTGACTGTGACAATCTAGTTCAGACTGTAGTCACCGTGACTCAAGCGGTAGCGTCCGCGACTTGGAGGCGTCAGGTCGAGGGTTCGCACCCCGTCACGGTCTTAGGTTAGTAAGGACATGCACTCAGGGTAACGATTACATCTTCGAAAACAAGTCCTTCGCAAGAAGGCAACCGTCTTAGCCCTTGGTAGAAAAGGGAGTCCGTGACGTATAACCGTAACATACAAACAATCTAGTTCAGACTCTGAATTCTCATTTTTATGTGAGTAATTTTAAATACAGAGCATGCCACAACCGTGACACAGGCATTGCTTGTTCTCTTAAAAGTTTGTAAAACTGAAATGTGAATTTTACGTTCAAGTTTCCATATTAGGCGTTGAATTTGGCGCCATGCCTGTCAAGCTTTGACGGTGTTTTAGTGGTTGCGCCTGTGTAACCCATTGGTTCTCAACCTTCTTTCTCCACTTGCAACCCTTGCAAAGCACCGAGTAGTTCTGTCACCCTTGTTTGTGTCCATCTTTCGTCATTGAGTTTAGTATGGTTGGTTTCGGTTTTACGTCGCGAACTCCCTTTTCAACTAAGGGCTAGGACGGTTTCCCTCTTGCGAAGGACTTGTTTTGGCAGATGTAATCGTTACCCTGAGTGTATGCCCTTACTAACCTCAGCCCGTGAGATTAGTAGTTACGCATAAAATGGCGCGCTCACCGTGGCAGAGTAGTAACGTTTGCGAGTTTGATTCATCAGGTCAAAGGTTTGCTCTCCCCCATGGTCTGAGGTTATAAAGGGCATTCCCTCAGGGTAACGGTCACACTTGCTAAAACCAAAGCCCTTCGCAAGAAGGCAACGTCCTAGCCCTTAGCAGTTAAGAGGGCCCGTGACGTAAAACCGATAACAGTTAAACATGAAACGGCAAACTATAATACCTACAATAACAAGAAACACTAAAATGATTATGTATTCCAACTAAATCTAAGTCTCATCTTTACGGTCTCGGGTCTCAGGGTTGAATCCTTGTGGTGGGTTGATTTTTTATAATGTTTACTGGTAGTAATACTTGGTAAAATAATTGAATACCAAATCACTGTAACTCCTTAATTTACATTCTCAAAAATCGCCAGGTCGAATCAAATTGTTATTCTCTTCCCATAGATCAATCGTGGTTGAATTACACTAGGGACCCCCAACAGATCTTTCTGGCTCCTCGTGTTCAGATTGAGAACCCCAGATCTAGTCTTTGACAATTGGCAGGCAGTAGGAAGTTTTTGAGTGGTTGTGACAGTGTATCTTCGAGCTGACAGTTTTCGGATTGCTGAGACAGGGCCTCGGACACATGACTCTTATTTTAAGTCGACAGGACTCGATTACTAATATCAGTAGAACCAAAAATACCCAGATAAAGAACACTTAGTAAATAGACGAATGAATAAATAGATAATTAATGAAAAGAAACAAAGAAAAAAACACGGAAAATGTTTATATTATTAAGCATTAGTAGCTCTATCAATAATAATAATAATATTATTATTATTATTATTATTATAATTATTGTTATTATTATTATTATTATTATTATTATTATTATTATTATTATTATTATTATTATTATATCTGTTAAAATTGTTAGGCAAAAATGGTTGTACTTATATGTAAATGTGCATTGCCTTTTTACCCTCCTCATGTAGTACACTGTGTACTGTAATCAAGTATTTAAGGCGAGATAGTAGGTGTTATATTTTATGATATATCAGTTCCAGTGTTTTTTAATTATATCTATCTATCTATCTATATATATATATATATATATATATATATATATATATATATATATATATATATATATGTGCATATATATGCATATATATAAATATCTTCTATTAGAGTTATGATTTGATGCTTTATAGTTATTTTATCTTAAAAATTGCGGAGTATGGTGCATCGTCTGCATGTATTTTATCATAATTCGTGATAATTGTGTGTGTGTGTGTATATATATATATATATATATATATATATATATATATATTATATATATATATCTATATATATATATATAGACAAGTCATATGTATTAAAAAGTATCTGTTGCAGTTTTTATGCTGATGTAAATGTGTTCGAGAGAGGAGAGAGAGAGACTGTGGCATTTTTGGAGGGATTACCTTATTTAGACTCTTAAATTTGTTACTCTTTTAATACCTGCTCACTTTTGAGTTCAAAAGTGAGCGATAGAGAAAAAAGAGATAGATAGATAGATAGATAAATAGATAAATAGATAGATAGATAAATAAATAGATAAGTAAATAGATAGATAGATAGATAGACAGAAAGAGAGAGAGAAAAAATATCACTGCATTTACACCCAGAGGTCATACTTGTCTCATATTATTTAAAGCTAACCTGCTCCTTCTGTTTGCAGTCATTGGCTGGCTGGCTTGCGGCACTTGAGGGGGGTGGGGGAGGTGGCACTCGACTTCACTTCGCTCCTTCTTTAGTTATTTATAGACACTTTGATTTATGCCTTTTGCTCTTTTCATTTTATCTTTAATTATTTATTTTTTATTATTCCCTGTTGATAATTTAATTGATATTTTACATTAATTATCGCAAATGTAAGAGATTGAAAGGTAAAACAAGAGAAGAAGAAGAAGAAGAAGAAGATGAAGAAGAAAAAAGAAGAGGAATAAGCGCACTTCGTCCGTATAAATGAATTAGAAAAATATATTAAAATATCAAGAATAATGTATGTGCGTGTGTATATGTGCGTCTGTGTGTAAGCGCTTATATGAATTGGCTGCTTCTTCTTTTTCTTCTTCTTCTTCTTCTTCTTCTTCTTATTATTATTATTATTATTATTATCATTATTATTATTATTATCATTATTTTTCTTCTTTTTCTTCTTTTTCTTCTTCTTCTTCTTCTTCCCTAGGCTTTTCTCTGGCACCCTATCCCCTCATTCTCCAGCACCTTCCTCCACGCTCCGAGAAGGGGGAGACTTGCGTCATAACTCTCTCTCTCTCCTCTCTCTCTCTCTCTCTCTCTCTCTCTCTCTCTCTCTCTCTCTCTCTCTCTCTCTCTCTCTCTCTCTCTCTCTCTCTCTCTCTCTCTCTCTCTCTCTCTCTCTCTCTCTCTCTCTCTCTCTCTCGTTGCAACATTGATGATCTGGCGGACAAGAAGACTCATTATGAAGCCTTCCTTGCCTTGCTGTTGTATGTATGTATGTATATATACATGTATGTGTGAATATATGTATGTATTTATAAATATATATTTTTGTACATACTGTATATCCACTGTATATGTGTATGGGTAGTAATTGTGAATATATATATATAATATATATATATATATATATATATATATATATATATATATATATATATATATATATATATATATCTCAGAGAAGGGTTTATATATTCTTATTTACATGTTTATATTTTATTGGAAGCACTAACTTACACTGTATAGTATATGCTTATGTACAGCATACACATAGATTCATTTATGCCATTTCTCTGTATATGTATTTATTTTTTTATAAAAAAAAACTCTTTATCAAAAAAGTTTCTACAAGGTAGCAGTTACTATTGTTGTACTCATAACATTATTTATGCAGTTCAGTTAGGGAAAGAGAGAGAGAGAGAGAGAGAGAGAGAGAGAGAGAGAGAGAGAGAGAGAGAGAGAGAGAGAGCATCTTCCCTGTGGATAGTGTTTGTGGTTTATGTCTATAAACTTTAATTTTGTTTTCATGTCTATGAATATGTTGTTAATCCAGCCATTATGGGAGCAAGCCAGGTCACCTCGGTGCAGATCCCAAGCCCGAGCTGAAGGAGAGCGTTGGTACCAGTAAGGACATCCGGCCGTAAATCTTTGATCTGTGACCCAGAGTGGCTGCCGTTGAACACGTATGAATTATGTCTGTTCATGATATCCATTCTCAACTCAGCAAGTTTAGTGAGTACACCATCAGGTATGGGGATCACCATCAGGTATGGGGATCAGTAGCGAAACATAGACACACATACATGTGCGCGCACGCATAAACACATGAGTTTTATTATCATTGTATTTTATTATGATTTTCTTTTTTTTCTAATTTCCATTTAATTTACTTTTCAGTTTCCTTATAGCTAAGAGACGGGTAATCACAAGACTGATCCTCTTCAATTAAAACGGTTTTGCCAAAATATTTTGATATTATAGTGTAATTAAGTACTGCGGGAAATAGAGAGAGAGAGAGAGAGAGAGAGAGAGAGAGAGAGAGAGAGAGAGAGAGAGAGAGAGAGAGAGAGAGATATGCCAGTCTCATCGTGAATAATTTTTTTTTTTTTTTGTGAGTGGAGCGAATCCTTACACAGGTTAAATCTATTCGTAGTAGTAGTAGTAGTAGTAGTAGTAGTAGTAGTAGTAAACATTGAAAGTACGTCTTCCGTATAGAGGCTTAGAAAATCCCTTGAAAAATGTGTTCAGGGCATCCGTATGTGAATGAGGGCTCTCTATAGATTTTGTTTTTCAAAGGATAAAGACTTTTTATAATGAGAGAGAGAGAGAGAGAGAGAGAGAGAGAGAGAGAGAGAGAGAGAGAGAGAGAGAGAGAGAGAGAGAGAGAGAGATAAATTTCGATGATGAAAATGGCGCTAATGACATTTTGGAGTAAGCGATTTTTCAGAATAGGTTGAGTGTGTGTGTGTGTGTGTGTGTGTGTGTGTGAGAGAGAGAGAGAGAGAGAGAGAGAGAGAGAGAGAGAGAGAGAGAGAGAGAGAGAGAGAGAGAAGATGAATTCAGAAACTGACTCACAACATTCATTTCATTAACGAACGCTAGATATTGTTTCCAGAAGGGGAGAGAGGGTGTTATTAAAGCCGACCCCTCCTTACTCGTGAACTTGAATCGTTCTGTATCTTCCATATTGCGTATATCTTCACACTTCACAGGCAGAGCCTCTCTCATGTTCATATGTGGTCACTGTTTTATCTTATCTTCTTTTACTTCCTTATCTGCAGCTTTTTCTAGGTTTATTAGGGGTCACTGTATTTTACAAACCTGTCAGCAAGCAGAGTTGGTTGTTGCTCAGAGGTTTACGTGTTTTATCTTCTTTATCTGCCATTTTCCGATGTTCATATGGGGTTGCTGGTTCTCACTAGCTTCTTAGAGACTGTGATGTATGACTCAAAGGTTAATGACTTTTGTCTTTATCAGCAGATTTTCCCATGTTCATGTGGAGTCTTTGTGTCTCACATGAACCGTTTTGAAGCCTATAGTGTTGCTTTTTACAATGATATGTTATGAATGGATATCAATCATAGATCTGGGCTTGGTACCCGCACCATGTTGAGCTGGCTTTCGCCCCAGTAGCCCATATATCTATATATATATATATATATATATATATATATATATATATATATATATATATATATATATATATATATATATATATATATATATATATATATATATATATATATATATACGTTGGTATATGAATAATGGAGATATGGAAAACATACATTTAAAGCAAAGCAAATTCGCACAAAATCTTAGTGTCGTGTCAGTATCTGCAAATCACTCCCGGGATAAAATCATCGCAACGTGTTTTTGAGAGCGTCTCTGGCATTACCAGAGGACGATTAAAGGCGGGAGGGAGCGCCCGTTCGCATTTCTCAGAGTTAAAAAGAATATGCAAATTGATATTTATGTTAATTAGGGTTTCATTTTGAATGCGGAAACTGCAAATTATCAAAGTAAATCCTTTTTTAATTCAGTTTTTATTGTTTTTATTTGATAGTAGCTTGCGTTAGATTTTAATTCGCACAAGCGCGTACACACACACAGATACACACACGCACTCACACACACTCGGTAAACGCCAAAAACTGTTGTAACTTCTAGCGGAAGCTGTTATAGCCCCTGGGGGCGTCTCGGAGGACAAGGGAGTGGAAGGTTCTTAGAAGGATAATAATCAAACGTCTGGTGGTTGGAAGGGCATGGGAAAATTCGCCCCCCCCTGGAGAGAGGAAGGGGGGGAAGGCATACCTGTCTGTCGTTGTTCCAGTGCCCTTCACCTCGTCCTGTTAAGCGTACCTTAATTTCGTCGGCTCCAGTACTTTTATCTCTCTCTCTCTCCTCTCTCTCTCTCTCTCTCTCTCTCTCTCTCTCTCTCTCTCTCTCTCTCTCTCTCTCTCTCAAGGGTTATTCGGGGACATAATAGCGGACTTCCTTTGTAGTTTTGAAAAATCACCTGAGGCCAATCCGAGTATATCTTTGTTTTGTGCTTAGAACATAATGATGTCCTTTTTCCTCTTAGCTTCTCGAAGTAAAACAAATAATGATAATAATAATAATAATAATAATAATAATAATAATAATAATAATAATAATAACAACAACGATGATAATAATAATAATAATAATAATAATAATAATAATAATAATAACTATTATTATTATTATTATTATTATTTTTATTATTATTATTATTATTATCATCATCATCATTATTAGAAGTAGTAGTAGTAGTAGTAGAAGTAGTATTGTTTTTATTATTAAAACGAAATCATGCCTTTTTAGCTGCTTTTTATTTGTCTTATTAGCTTTTCAACATAATAATAATAATAATAATAATAAAAATAATAATAATAGTAATAATTATTATAATGATAATGATAACAATAGCGATAATAACTATAGCTACAACAACAACATGCAACATATACATGCTTCCATTTCCCTTTGTAAAGAGGTTGGCCGAGCCAAGAAACATGCATTCACCACAAT
>JAXCGZ010019597.1:25000-27500 GCA_037179515.1 Halocaridina rubra
GGAGAGAGTCATATGAGGTCATCGAAACCAGAGGTCAGCAATGGGGCATTGCATTAGAGAAGGAGAGAGTCGTCTTGGTTCTTTGTTATTTAAATTATTGCATTCGCGACCTAGCACTTGTCTCCCAGTTCATGGAAGTAGTTATCAAGTTTTGTAGCTGAATGAGAGAGAGAGAGAGAGAGAGAGAGAGAGAGAGAGAGAGAGAGAGAGAGAGAGAGAGAGAGAGAGAGAATATTTGTTCACGACAGGGCTGGTTAAAAGAATCATGGTGAGTGTGACATAAAGTTATGATAAAAGATGAAAATGTAGCTTTGGGGATATATCGTTCTTTTCTTTCATATTTCACGTAGACACCATGTTTGAAGCTGATCTTGTCCTTTGTTATATTATGAAACTATTGAGAATATATCTGATCAGTTGTTTTTCACGTCGTAAATGAGTACTTTATGAATCAATATTCAAGTATCAGGTGTAATTATTATTATTATTATTATTATTGTTATTATTATTATTATTATTATTATTCCATGAGTTTATCTCCTATTGTCAGGATTTGAACCTGGAACTTGTTAAACAGGAGTCTCAGGTTCGAATCTAGACGGTAGGAGGTGAATATAAATAAATCTAATGATATTAAAAGAATATTTGTATAGTTATATCTTATTATTATTATTATTATTATTATTATTATTATTATTATTATGAATTACACGCCTGCTCTAGAACAGGAGCCCTAGTTTCAAATCCCGACAGTAGAAGGTGAAAATACGGGATTACATTCAATCATTATTATTGTTATTATTATTATTTTTATTACTATTATGATTGTGATTGTTATTATTATTATTATTATTATTATTATTATTATTATTATTATTATTATTATTATAAAAAAATTTATTATTACTATTATTGATATTATTATCAGTTCTTCATAATCGTAAATCCGGTTTTTAACCCCAAATTTGGGACGACATTGCAAGGTTGGCCAGCTAAGATGGTTGGGTTCAGAGGGAGGCAGTTTATGGTTCCGGAGGTCATATTATTATTATTATTATTATTATTATTATTATTTTATATATTATTATTATTATCATCATCATTATTATTATCATTATTATTATTGTTATTATTATTATTATTATCATGATTATTATTATTATTATTATTATCATGATATTATTATTATTATTATTATTATTTTCAAATACTTTCCCCAGTAAAGTCCCCCTCGTATTTTTGTAAGGTTAAGATAAATGCTGGTGATGGGGGCCGTATTGTCACACAGTCAAAGAACTTTTAAAAAATGATTTAGTCATACTTGCAATTTATTCGAGCCCTGATTATGAGGTGGTCTCTTCATTTATATTTTATAAGAATATAGTAGTAGTAGTAGTAGTAGTTGTTGTTGTGTTGTTGTTGTTGTTGTGGTAATTGTAGTAGCATCCTGATAGATTATGTGATAGATATATAGTAGCATATACTTGCAACCTAATCGAACTCAGCTAATGGAGTGCTTCCTTCATTTATATTTTATTAGAATGAAGTAGTAGTAGTAGTGTAGTAGTAGTAGTAGTAGTAGTAGCATCCTGATAGATTGTGATAGACATATAGTAGTATATACTTGCAACCTAATCGAGCTCAGAAAATGAAGTGCTTCCTTCGTTTATTTTTATTAGAATATAACAGTAGTAGTAGTAGTAGTAATAGTAGTAGTAGTAGTAACATCAACCTAATAGAATAGTTGAAAGGTATATGGCAGCATGGCATATAAGATGAGCGAGATCGAGAAAAAGAAAGCGAAGGTGGGAGGTCACTAATAGATGGGGATATTTGGGTACCCCCTCGTCCCCCTATAGGTGTATTTCTTGCTTCGGGTACCCGCTTTCTACCCAGTCATGCGTGGGTCACTCGCTGGTATCTTGGGTAGAGCTGTAGATAGAGAGAAATTTGGCCATGTTCGCTCTGTGCAGGATTGTAGTCTCCGTGGCAAAATGGTAGCGTCTGTGACTCTGAGGCCGCAGGTCGAGGGTTCGCGCCCGTCACGGACTGAGGTTAGTAAGGGCATACACTCAGGGTAACGATTACATCTGCCAAAACAAGTCCTTCGTAAGAAGGCAACCGTCCTAGCCCTTAGTAGAAAAGGGAGTTCGTGACGTAAAACCGAATCGCTCTGTGCAGGATTCCATATATCTTTTCGCTAGCCCTCCGAGCTTATTGACCCAGAAGGTTCAAGGAATAAATGCCACGTGCTAGTGAGCTAATGATGAAAGCAGAGCCCTCATCTATTATAGAGTTATCCAGCCTGTCACTCACCTTCTCTCAGTGACCCAAAGGGTCCGAGTGGCGCAAGCTACTTGCTGATGCGCGGGAAAAAAAAACAGAACCGTAAGTAAAGCCCTGAATGGGCTGGGATTGAGGCAAGATGGCGCCAGGTAAATTAGTGAGCCAAACTTTACGATTCTGGTTTGAGGATGGGGCAAAAAGAAATCTCCTTGGA
>JAXCGZ010019597.1:32500-37500 GCA_037179515.1 Halocaridina rubra
GTGAAGTCAAAGGAAATTTTAGAATCACAATCAAGCATAGAAAACAAAGAAGTAAAAATCTAACAGACTGAAGGTTAGAACAAGAAAATACGACTAGTATGTTATAAATAAGAAAAGAGTGATAATATATGCACTAGTAAATCAAAATACAGGTTACAATGCAAGAAGGGCATGCACTCACGGTAACGATTACATCTGCCAAAACAAGTCCTTCGCAAGAGGGCAACCGTCCTAGCCCTTGGTAGAAATGGGAGTCCGTGACGTAAAACCGGAACAATACAAGTTGTCTAATAAGCATATAAGTAAACGTTTTAATAAAAAAAAAAAAGGTGAGAAATGTGAAAAAAAATTAGTAAGAAGATATTGCAATAGTGAAATTAAAAAAAAATATTTGTACTATTACAAACAAACAAAATGACAAACAAATGGGTAAAAAGTAAACTTTATAAGGATTGCCGTAAGACGTGTCCTTCGATTAATCTGTCGTCTGGTCGTCGCAAAATAACAAAAAGCGGTTTCTTTAGCGCATGGTTGTTTGTCATTAAAACTCGATGTTTAATTCATATTGTTTCGGCCCTGTTTGCATAAAATGTGTTGCGTGGTTGGCTATATTGAAATTTGTTGCAATTAGCCAACCAACACTACTTTTCAATGCAATATTTGGTAGTCTCCGTGGCAAAATGGTAGCGTCTGCAACTCTGAGGCTGCAGGTCGAGGGTTCGCGCCCCGTCACGGACTGAGGTTAGTAAGGGCATACACTCAGGGTGACGATTACATCTGCCAAAACAAGTCCTTCTTAAGAAGGCAACCGTTCTAGCCCTTAGTAGAAAAGGGAGTTCGTGACGTAAAACCGAATCTATCCATTATATACAAGTTTTGCTGCTTAAGACACATGTTTGGTTCTGGAAACATGCTTAAGGGTGATTGTAAGACTCTTTTGTCCACATAAGACTTGTTTACGGAAAAATGTGGGGAGTTGTTTTTTGGGGGAAAAAAAATCGGAAACAGAACTTAGAATGCTCCAAATTTGTGTTATATGGCCAAGAAGAGAGTAATTCATTAATGTACCACATCTCTGAATGTTGTTGGGGTTTTATGTCACGGGCTCTCTTTTCTAACAAGGGCTAGAACGGCTGCCTTCTTGCGAAGGACTTGTTTTGGCAAGTGTAATTGTTACCCTGAGTGCATGCCCTTGCTAACATCAGACCGTGACGGGGCGTAAACCTTCAACCTAACGCCTCAGAGTCACGGACGCTACCGCTTGAGCCACGGTGACTACACACCCACATCTCTGAATGTATTAAATGACACTACTTTAGACCTCGTGGGTTGTGTTATTTTAAAGTACAAATATTTCTGTGATTCTGACCGTATGTATCCTGTATGTATCCAATATTAAACTTGTAAATACATTTACATTACAATGTGTTGTAATTATTCTTTGAGTTATTTAAATTTTGAATTTACAAGTGATTTACCTTATATAATTACCATGATTAGTGTGTTTTATCAGATTATTCTTTATTTTAAAGATTATTATTATTATTATTTTTTTTAAGATTGTGACACCATTACGGGCCCAAAAAAAAAAAAATTCTACCCTCATCGGGTCTGGGCTCGAAGAAAATATAAAGAGAAACACAGATGGGGGGTATTGTAACTTGTCAGATGTGAAGGGATAATAAGACATGTGTAACAAATATACAAGAATATCCGGTGTTGATGTAGGCATAGAAAGTGAACCGTAAATGAGGGAATACTTCAGCTGTAGTATAGCAACGGGCGGTTGATGCCATTAAATAATGATTAATGCAATTTGATTGTATGTCATTCTTAAGAGTGAGACTAATGGTGTCATTTTATGCAAATAAGGCAGTGCCTGCCTGCCTGCGTGCACTTTTTCCCCATGTAATACTTCTTAAGATCCAAAGAATAATGCCAGATTTTGTCATGCGCATTCATGCTGCTGTATCGACATAGGCAATCATGCAAGGGGTTCTGGCAATGAAATCCTCTACGAACAATATGGAAATCGAACAAATGATGCTGAGGTTGTGATTCAGACACGGATTCGGCGAGTTACGAAGGATGATAAACTTAACCTAATCAGATTAGTTTGGTTAGGCTACAGTAGATTACAGATCGTAATCTACATATGATGCCAAAGAGGCACTCTGTAAAATGTTAATAATATGAATTAATACCATAGGCATCAGTAGTCACCGTGGCTTCAGGCGGTAGCATCCGCTACTCTGAGGCGGCAGGTCGAGGGTCCCCGCCCCCGCCACGGTCTGAGGTTCGCAAGGGCATGCACTCAGGGTAACGATTACATCTGCCAAAACAAGTCCTTCGTAAGAAGGCAACTGTCCTAGCCCTTGGTAGCAAAGGGAGTCCGTGACGTAAAACTGTACCTACTTACCTACCTACCTACCTACCATAGGCATCATTTATTGCTCTGCATTTTGAAAAGAATATTCCTGGAACCATTGAGTAGTAACTTCTACTAACCCCTGTAATTATGCTAAGAGCAGACGGAGAGAAGGATAATGGGCGGGGGGATTTGTTACTGGGTGGATAAATCCAAACAGAAGGCAACTGGGGTTCCGGGGGGTGTAAGGGCGAATTTGAGTAGGGAAGAGTTTGTGTCCCCTCTGTCAAGGGAACGCCACTTCGGTGATGAAATGGAGGGGGAGGGAATGGAGTAGAGATGGATTAAGATTAAGAGAGAAGGAGGGAGAAGAGAATGTCTGCGAATGACGAGAGAGAGAGAGAGAGATAATCAGTCACAGCTCTCAATTCTCCGTGATTTTTAAGCTCTGACTGTATTAAGATAATTAAAGATTTGGAAGCATTTAAAGTCCACAAAATATTAAGAAACAAAGGATATGTAAACATTTAATGTAGATACAGCATATTTTGACAAATAAATACTTTTAAAACATTTAACGTGTGTGTATCATATCATCCCAATATCTTTTTGACATTGAGATCTCCTGTGACAGAATTGTCAACATTAGAATATTAGTATTATTTCTACGTCTAAGGTTCTGATTTTAACAACGTCTTTATTATTGCTAAGAGGAGTATGTGTGGATCATGGTGAATCCGTGTTCCTTGGCTCGGCCACCCCTCTTTCAAGGGGGAATAGAGCCATGTATAAAATGATGACATTATTACATCCGAATATCGGTGATTAAATCTTATTCAGGCACTTAAGATCGCTCGATTGCTTCAATTTCTGGATAATATGTGACTCATCCCATTAAGTTATCAACAACCGCCCGTTGCGATACTACAGCTGAAGGGTCTTGTTGACTTAAATAAGACTGTCCGGAACGGTTCGATGTTATCTTCCTTCAGTTACGGTTCTCTTTCTATACCTACAACCACACCGAATATTCTTGGATATTCGTCACATATCTCTTATTATCCCTTCACATCTGACAAGTCACAATACTCCCCATCTCCGTTTCTCTTTATATTTTCTTCGAGCCCAGGCTCGATGAGGGTAAATTTATTTCAATTTTATTGTTGGCCTGTCCTGGTATCACAATAATAATTTTAAAAAAAATCACTACTGGAAAGTTTCCCTTTGTGGATTATTATGTACATTATGGTCATCTTTGACAACTCCATCCTAATAGACAGCTTTCCAAAGTTAAGGAAAATTCTTCATGTTCCGGTTTTACGTCACGGACTCCCTTTCTACCAAGGACTAGGACGGTTGCCTTCTTGCGAAGGACTTGTTTTGGCAGATGTAATCCTTACCCTGAGTGCATGCCCTTGCTAACCTCAGTCCGTGACGGGGCGCGAATCCGCGACCTGACGCCTCAGAGTCGCGGACGCTACCGCTTGAACCACGGTGATTACTAAGGAAAATTCCTCATATAACTACATAATAAAGCGTTGTAGAACTGTGTGACCAATTATGGGCTTATATTCTCTGCTGCCCATATTCCCAAAACATTATTGAAAATTGTCACTAGCCAGCTATAGTGTCAATATTTAGATGAATAATACTGTGTGTGTTTGTGTTTTCCCTTTCCATTTTAATTTTTCGACTCTCTCTCTCTCTCTCTCTCTCTCTCTCTCTCTCTCTCTCTCTCTCTCTCTCTCTCTCTCTCTCTCTCTCTCTCTCTCTCTCTCTCTCTCTCTCTCTTCCCTTTTTAATTTTCCGATTGAATGAAGAAGCAGATTAAGGAATAACATTGTAAGGAAAAGAATTTTCTTCTTCATTATCGGCTGCTTTTCGCATTTACATACGGGGTCGCTGTTTTTTTTATTATTTTCTAGCTGACGAGTCGTTGGTTTTGACTGTTTTATGTCCGGATGCCCATCCCGATGACGTAGGTGTGACTTCACATTTGATATACATAGCAAAGAACACATTGAATTGGCACTGATGGAAATCCTCTCCTTTCATCCGGGCTTAGGACCGGCTCCGAGCTGAACTGGCTTGCTCCCCTCAGTGGATGGAATGTGTTTTTTAGGAAAAGGTTTTGGGTATTGGTAAATAATTTATAATATTGCGTTGCCATTACAGAATCATATGAAGAAAAAAAATTAACCTAACATAACCTTACATTTCTCCTTGTTTTAAGGATATTAGGAAGTATCTTTCCCTCCGTAATTTCTTGGATCAGGGTCCTATTCCCTTGGAATTAATATGTATAATGTTAACAACATATTTTTTCTTTTAACAATGTACATAATTATATTTCACTTTATCAGTGTAAGCAAATAGTGAAACTTATATACTGAAAAAAAAAATCATCAGAATATTAGCTGACAATTTTAACATTTTAACAGAATGTTAAGTCACATAGTTAACAATTGACAAGAATGTTAGTAGATATATTTGAAAACTGACAGGGATTGAACACAACTGATTGAGCTAGAATACAATCATCTAGGAATAGTTAGACTTTTAAACATTGATTGTTGAGGACTTACCCCTGCAAAAAGGATATTCTGACCCTTATGGAAGCAACACTTACGAA
>JAXCGZ010019597.1:40000-44432 GCA_037179515.1 Halocaridina rubra
ATAATATTCTAGTTTTAATTTTAAAAATGTAAATAAAAAATGAAGGAAAAAATTTTTCTTCGAGATATCTACCTGCTTTGATTAAAAGGTCTATCTATCTATAGGCAGGGAGGAGAGCTAGAATACCTCCTCCGTGTTCCCCTGGACGGAGGGAGGGACTGTGAATTCCCACTTCTGTATTTTCTCTTCCCAAAGAGTCGTTGTAGTTTGCCTTGACTCGGCCACTCCCCCATAGAAGGAGAAAAATGGCTTATGTATGTAGCTAGATCGAAATGAAAAACGTAATATTTCTACGAGATATCAACTTCATTTGATTAAGAGGTAAAATTATAGTTTTAAACATAATAAAGATATAAAGTAGATATAATGAATGCGATACAGACAGCCAATATTTTATAAATAAAAATGATAATAATAAAGAATATTTATGTAAAAGTATGAGGATCATATTTGCTTAAAATACAATATCATTATATAGAGAAATAAAATTAAAATTATTATAATAAAAGAGATTTAATAGTAAAGGAAATGGGACAAAGAATAATCTATATAAAAGTATGTGAAATATATGCGAAAGATCACATGATTAGGTTAAAATGTAGCATTGTAATTTTAACATATTAACATATTGTGACGTGTATCATGAACGAAAAACCTCGTGTAAAGGGGATTTAACAGGAAGTGAACGTGTGTTTAACCATGTGAAGATCATGTCATGGGATGCTGAAAGTGTGGGATTTTGAATATGTAATAAAAATGTTTTTCTATGTATCGTGTGAGACACTGAAGCAGATATAGGTATGTATGTATATATATATATATATATATATATATATATATATATATATATATATATATATATATATATTATATATGTATGTGCATGTCCATGCTTATTTGTGTATATATATGTATGTATGTATACATGCACAGCTATATATACATACATACATACATACTCGTATCAGCAACCTTGCCTATATAAACAATTATAAGCTCTTTTTTTCCTCTAATATCGTTTCTTCAGTGTTGAAATATCGCGAACGAACTCGCTGAGAATATTATGGCTGTCCTAACTCCCCTCTCTGTCCATTTTATAAGAGAATCCATACCTCTTCCCTCAAGAGGGGGGGTAGTCTCTCCTTCATTTCCTCTTCCAAAATAATCAATATGACTCACTAACAGAGTTTTGTTGTAATGACCAGATGCAATACGTGCAAGAGTAGGGCACTTTTGCGCACACAGATATTCATTACGTCACCATGGAAACAAGGAGCCTAGATTTGGAAATACTTGACACAATTAATCACTGTTATTAAGTTATGCTTCATTTGGTAACAGAGTTTAGGATGATATGGGATTCGGTTTTATGTCACAAACTCCCTTTTCTACTAAGGGCTAGGACGGTTGCCTTCTTACGAAGGACTTGTTTTGGCAGATGTAATCGTTACCCTGAGTGTATGCTCTTACTAACCTCAGGCCGTGACGGGGCGCGAACCCTCGACCTGCCGCCTCAGAGTCGCAGACGCTACCATTTTGCCACGGAGATTACAGACTTTGGGATGATATATTCATTGGTTGGAAAATTATCTCTTTATTTAGGCGAAATTGGATTGGCAACGCGCGTAGCAGTAACCTGACATTAGTTTAGTTAACCCAACCTAACATGACTGATATGTTGCGGAGCTCTGCTAACACCCTCCTAAAATAATGACAAGTTGATTTTTGCTCTCAGATTATATGCAGAGGACTATTTCATAAGTTTAGAGTGTATTATTATTATTATTATTATTATTATTATTATTATTATTATTATTATTATTATTATTATCATCATCATCATCATCATCATCATCATCATCATCATCATCATCAAGCTAGAAAAATCAAGGACTATAAACCAGATAGATCCAGCTGGGGAAACAACTTGGTTAGGAAAAAGGAAAAAGAGAAGTTACAAAAAATAAAATGGTAAAAAAAATGTTACAACTCTGAATTGCAATACTGGCATTTGTTGGGTAAAGTAGTATCTTCAAATGCTCAACACTTCGGTAAGAGCAAGAATGCTTGTCTTATAGGTCAGACAAAACGTGAAGTACTCTGAGCATAAAGGGGTTAAATTCAGTCATATTCTTGTAAAGGATATTTAAAAAAAAAAATGTTGAATGGAAAGCTAAGGTGAAAGGGTGTTTAAGACAGATTCTGCCCCCCCCCCCCCCCGTAGGAGAACAAAAGCTGCACGTGTTTTGAGTGAGGTAAGGAAGAAGAGCAGGAAAGAAGCCAGTGAAAAGGAAGTACAGAAGGCGAAAAAGAAATATATAGAGAGGGGAAATAGCAAAGGAGGGTACGTTTAAACCTCAGTATAATGGGAATGTCTCAGGTACACGACTTTGAAAACAAAATAAACCCTCTTCAAAGATGGCGGACACCCCCCCAAAAAAAAAAAAATCTCGAATGTCAGAAAACAATGCCGAAAATTTTCGCAAAAATATCTCTAAACAAAGAATATACCCATCCGCATTGAAGACAGAAACCGCTTAGTCAGAAATACCCTTTCGTTTAGGCAACGAAATTCTCACACAAGCTACTCATTTTAAAGAATACCTGTTCCGTGTTCCCCTGCGTGTCGTTAAAATCAACTCAATCTGCCGGAGCGAGGGGATTGGGACTCCCTTCCGTTCTTTCTACAAAGAGTCAAGTTTTGCATTGACTCAGACACCACCCTTATAAGGGAAATTACAGCTTTTGTATACGAAACTGCAGAACGAGTTTATAATACTTTGAATACGACTGTTGTGTATAAAGAGCACTTTGAAAAGGGAAACTACTAATAAACCACTTTAAAAACTTCATCTTTGCATAAAAACTCTTTACAAATGGGAATCTGTTGCCAAAAAGAGCACTTTGAAAATAGAAAGACTGCTTAAAAACCACCATGAAAACTAGACCTCTGCAAAAAAAAAAAAAAAAAATAACCATTGAAAACAGGAATTTGTTGCCAAAAAGATTAGTTTTAAAATTGAGCTTTTCAAAAACTTTTAAATCAATTGCTGTATTGAAAGAAAAAAGCTCTTTGAAAACAGGAACGCTTTGCCAAAAAGAACACTTTCAAACAGGCAACAGCTTAAATATCACAAAAAACTGAACATTTGGAAGAGAGAACTCCCTGACATAGGAACTCTGCCAGAATAGTACTTTGAAAGCAGAAATTCCGCTTGAAATGTACTTTGAAAAATGAACCTCTTCATAACAGAGCTCATTGAAAACGAAAACTTCCTAAAGAACACTTTGAAAACTAAACCTTTGGATATGAGAGCTCTTTGAAAATTGAAACTTAGTTTAAAAACGCTTAGAAAACCAAACCACTCCATGAAGAGCACTTTGAAAACTGAACAAATGTTTGAAATAAACCTTTGTAAAGGGGAGCTTAGCCAAAAGAGCACTTTGAAAACAGAAACCTTGCTTGAAAACTGAACCTTTACATTTAACTTCTTTGAAAATGAAAACTCAGCTTACAAGAACTTTGAAAACTAAACCTCTGAATAAAAGAGATCTTTGAAAACATGGTTTTGACCAAAAGAGCGCTTTGAAAAACCAGGTGAAGCAAGTGTGGTAGACAGGGCCTTGAGTTATGTCGGTGTGGAAAAGAAGGAATGTCAAGAGGACGAGCTCTGAGGATAAAAGGAATTTGTGAAGTGAAGATGTGTTTACGTTCTTCTGCTTGCTACCTGAACAGGAACATTGAAAAAAAGCAAAGTAAAATAAAAGACAGGGTTCGTTTAGTTTTTTTTTTCCTATTCCTCCCAAGGAGCTCAGAGGAGTGGTTGAGGTGTGTATGTGGATCGTGGTGAATGCGCGTTTCTTGGCTCGGCCACCCCCTCTACAAGGGGGAATGAGGCTTATGTCTATGTATGTATGTATTCCTATACCTGTACGTAGTCACTGTGGCTCAAGCGGTAACATCCGCGACTTTGAGGCGTCAGGTCGAGGTTTCGCGCCCTTCACGGTCTGAGATTAGCAAGGGCATGCACTCAGGGTAACGATTATATCTGCTAAAGCAAGTCCTTCGCAAGAAGGCAACCGTCCTCGCCCTAGGTAGAAAAGGGAGTCCGTGACGTAAAACCGGAACAATTCCTATACCTGTACATGGGGACATGTGCACACAGGCAATCCCTCTGATATATAATTGACTTTCTTCTGCTTGCTACTTGAACAGTATCCTTAGCAAACGATAAATTATAGCAAAACTTAGCTTCCCCTGGAAGTAGTGTGTTATATTATGTCTTTTGTTATCTCAGTACTTGTTTGTAGGAACAGGTGCGCGCAGGCATCCCTCTGTGGTATATATGCATACTCCACATTGAACTGAATTTAATTTCCCATTTTCTCAAATTTTATTGAGAAATATGTGTTCGTAACACGAATTGTATTA
>JAXCGZ010019598.1:0-20000 GCA_037179515.1 Halocaridina rubra
CATCTTAAAAAAAAAAAAAAAAAAAAAAAATATATATATATATATATATATATATATATATATATATATATATATATATATATATATATATATATATATATATATATATATATATATATATATATATATATATATATATATATATATATATATATATATATATATATATATATATATATATATATATATATATATATTTAAGGCTGATCCTACTTCGTGATTTTCCTGGTTCGCCGCCGGGTCCCGGAACCGAACTACCGCGATAAGGGAGGCAACACTGTATATATATATATATATATATATATATATATATATATATATATATATATATATATATATATATATATATATATATATATATATATATATATATATATATATATATATATATATACAGTGTTCCCTCCCTTATCGCGGTAGTTCGATTCCGGGACCCGGCACGAACCAGGGGGGGGGGGGGAATTTTTTTTTTTTTTTTTTTTAAGATGATTATGACACCAGGACAGGCTAAAAATTATAAAATAAAGCGGCCTTTATCAGGCTGTAAAGAGAAACAGAGATGGAGTGTGTAATGACCTGTCAGATGTGAAGGGATTATAAAAGATGTGTAATGAATATCCAGCTCTCTGCTGGGTTTACTATACCTCTGCATTACCTTCATGATGTCTATTCTAAAACTTCTCCTTAGAGCTTATTATTATTATTATTATTATTATTATTATTATTATTATTATTATTATTATTGGCAACAATAATTTTCCTTTGATGATGATTGGGGAGGTTATTATTATTATTATCATTATTAATATTATTATTTTTATTATTATTATTATTATTATTATTATTATTATTATTACTATTATTATTATTATCATCATCATTATTACTACGAATTCGTAATTAAACCATTATTTTTACTATAAATAATGTAGTTTTGGTTGAATGAACAAGAATTACTTAAAGATTCTCTCTCTCTCTCTCCAACATTCTATTCTACCCAACCCCCCACACTCTCTTTGTCCCAGCCAACTAGGGAGGGGCACTTTACACTGTTATTAAAAGTAAATAAACCAACAGATGTACAAACAATGACGAGCCCTTAATAATAATAATAATAATGATGATGATGATGATAATCTCCACAATCATCATCAAAGGAAAATTATTGTTGCCAATGATAATAATAATAATAATAATGATAATAATAATAATAATAATAATAATAATAATAATAATAATAATAATAATAATAACAATAATAATAATAATAATAATAATAAAAATAATAATATTAAGGTCTAAGCAGAATTATTGGAATAGAAATCATGACAGTAGTGCAGAGGTATATTAAAACCCAGCAGAGAGCTGGATATTCATTACACATCTTTTATAATCCCTTCACATCTGACAGGTCATTACACTCTCCATCTCTGTTTCTCTTTACAACCTGATGAAGTCTGCTTTATTTTATCATTTTTTGGCCCATCCTGGTGTCACAATAATCTTAAAAAAAAATAAATAAATAAAAATAAAAATAAATAAATAAAATAAATAAATTTGCCCCCCCCCCCAAAAAAAAAAACAACACACACACACACCGCGATACAGTGAGAACGCGAACCAAGAAACGCGAATAACCGGGGGAACACTGTATGTATATATATATATATATATATATATATATATATATATATATATATATATATATATATATATATATATATATATATATATATATATATATATATATATATATATACCTGCATCTTCCGTGAATATTGCTAATACAAATTTTAACATAAGCAATTTGAAAACATTATATTAAAAAACCAGAAAAGCTCCAGCAAAAGAAACATTTTTCTTGAATATGGTGCACATCATTTGCAGCATGGTGTGATAAAACACATGCTGCAAAGAAGAAAGTTAAAAGTCAATTTTTAAATGAGCAAAGTAATGAAATGCAGAAGAGACAACAAATCATGGTGGTAAGGTAGAGTAAAACAATACTTCCCGATTTTGGCTGCTTTAACAATCACAGGGAAGAGAGAAGCAAATGGTGCTCAAGGATTAGACATAGCACAGCAAGTGGGGAAAACAGCAGAAATACAGGAAAGCATTAGGAAAATGGTAATAGGAAATGAATCAAATTCAAATGAAGGGACCAAACTTGAAACCTTGGAAGACTGAGGAGTGATTCTGAAGTTTCTGAGGCTTTCCCTAATAGCTTTCCAATTTAAATGAGTAACAAGTCTATAAAGGAGAAAAATAAAGTTAGAAAATAGTTGAATATGTATGTTACGTGTTTAATTTTCAGACGTTGTAATTTTGATGTTATTGAGTGATAAGGCATAAAACAGAACATAAAAAATATTGACAATTATCAACATCTTTTCATGCAATTAAGCCGATAAAAGATATTTCAAGCATTCTCAAGACTAATATGCAACATACACTATACAGTATATCTCCTTATCAACTAAACAGTAGCATGCACTTATGCACCCAATGGTACGGTTTATCAAAAATGGAAAATACTCACAAAATATTTGTGTTTTTCTTTCTGTACTTCACACTCAATTACAAGAAGCTTTAGTTCTGTATCCTGAATGAACTCTGTGAACATCAAAACAGCTCTTGAATCCCAATCATCTCCTTGTGAAGGTAATATCTGCCAAAGGCTACAGGTTAAAGCAAAGGCGGGAAGCTTATCCACTTGGTACTGACAGGGACACTCAAACAAACTGAAAACATAAAAGTACTTCTAACACAATGCACATGTGCTATGTTAACAACATACAGGCATCATACACTGAAACCTATCTCCAACTTGTTCCTTCTCTCGACAATAGTCATGTACGGTATAAAAGTTAATCATGAAATGACTTAGACTAATGTAAATGAAAACTGTGTCTTACACATTCAGTCACAATTGGCAAAGATTGTTTTAAAACTCATTACCAAAGAGGATATTGATTTTTTTTTCATTACATTCAACCTATCATCAGACTAAGGTAGGTAAAAAGCTCACTGCGGTTAAGCCGTTCAATAGAGGCAACAATTATTAAGGATAAAGATCACATCCTTCCACACGTGAAAGATTCTGCTCCAATGAAGTCCACTGTGATTACTAAGCAGCCTAGTGGGCTAATGATTGAAATGGAGAGGCTATTACTGCCGTGAAAATGAAAAAGGGGAAAGGAGTGAAAGTGAAGAGTTTGGAGCCAATAGGGATTGGTTTATGCGGTTTAAGGCTCGTGCTAATTTGCGTAACTTTAAGGAGCATGGTGAAGCTACTTTTGATGATGAGAAAGGAGAAAAAGATTTTCCTAGTGTTAGTGGAGATAATTAGGAAGCAAGGTTATCGTGCCGAACAAGTGAATAACGTGGACGAGTCCGGTTTGTTCTGGAAGTGAATGCCTAGTCGTATGTACATCGCCAAGGTGGAAGACAGCACCAGGCCATAAAGTTAGCAAAGAGCTTGTTTTTGGGGGCTAATGCTGCTGGAGACTTCAAACTGAAGCCCTTGCTGGCTTTCTTGGCAGAAAATACAAGGGCACCTGGCAGGGTCAACTGTCTGTCATCTGGATGTCAAACAAGAAGGCTTGGATAACTCTTCAGATTTTCGAGGACTGGTTCAGCAACCATTTTGTGCCAGAAGTGAGGTACTGTGCTTCCAAGGCTCTGCCCTTTAGGGTGTTGCTAGTGCTAGACAATGCCCTTGGTCACACTGTCCATTTGGATGCCTTACATCCTAATCACATGGTGGTTTATCTTCCACCTAATACCACTGCCCTCTTACAGCCAGTGGGTCAGAGTGTCATTGTCTCTTTCAAAGCCTACTACCTCCAAAGGACAATCGCTATGCCTCTCAGGGTAATTGAGAATAATAAGAAGTTGACTCTCAAGGAGTTTTGGAAGTCTTACAATATTCTTCATGCTGTGAGGAATATTGTTGATTCTTGTGAAAAAGTTAAGCAGACGAACTTGAATGGGGTATGAAAGAAACTGTGTAACCAGTTTGTGAATAACTTCCAAAACTTTTAGGAGGCAGTTGAGGTTGTCACCAAGAAAGATGATGGCCTGAGTAAGGAGCTCAGGTTGGAGGCGGGAGCTGATGATGCAACAGCGCTGCTGGAATCTCATGGCGAGGTGTTATCTACTGAGGACCTCATTTAACTAAAGAGTCAGTTGAGTGGAGACGAGGAAAAAATGCCACGCCCAGAGCCCAAGAGATTTACAACCAAGAGCATGGAAGAAGGTTTTGCTTGACTGAGGAAGGGGTTGGCAAAGCTTGAGGCTGAGAACCCTAACACTGTCAGGTACACTAAAGCTGCCGGATGGGTCATGGATTCCCTGTAATGTTGACCAATTCTTCATAAGGTAGAATCCCCACCAACAGATCCTGTACCCTCTACCTAAACTGCCTCTACAGACTCACCTGCCCCAGTATCTCCAGCATCTGCTGCAGGTTCTCTTACCTCTCCAGACTCACCTGACCCAGTCTCTTCAGCACTTGACTTTCCAGCCTCCTCCTCCTAGTAAGTCTGTTTCTCCCTCCCTTGCAAAGCCCCTTCAGTGAGCAAGACAACAACAGGAGTAAAGATAAGCAACACTGAATAGTGTGCTTGTAGTGTTTTTATGTTTTAGATCATGAACTGTAGTACATCGCTGGTGTAGGTGGGTGACATAGGTTCATGTTCAGGTGTGTTCTGACTCACCCTAAAAATTGGGTTGCGACACATTTCAGAAACGGAACTATGATGTAACTAGAGAACTCCTTGCATATACAGTAAGTATATATATATATATATATATATATATATATATATATATATATATATATATATATATATATATATATATATATATATATATATATATATATATATATATATATATATATATATATATATATATATATATATATATATATATATATATATATAATATATATATATATATATATATATGAAACTCAATAATATTAAGAATAAGACTAAGAAAACCTATGATAACAATAATAATAATAATAATAATAGTAATAACAATAATAATATTAATAAGGAGAGGAAACACAAAAATCAACTTAATCATAAAATAAATTTAGAGAATAATCTATTAAATACACATGATCATGCAGATAATAGTGTATCTATTAATATTAAACTTTCAGCCATTGGTTCCATGAGCACGAAAATGCAAACCACAGGACCTACCTTAATGTGTCAATTGTGTCACACCATCCATAATCGACATACTGAACCGTTGCTCTGTGGGTGTCAAGTGTTAATGATGTTACCAGGACTCTGCACCAACTGCCATCAGCAACAGCATAATTTAAATAGGTCTTACCTACAATATGAATGTAAATTTAATTGTAATAAGCAAATCAGTTTCAGGTATACTCAATTAAATTTCCTAATACACACGATTCAATATTTAAGTAAAGAAGTTATTAGTGTTCACATTTTGGACAAAAGGGAATTCCTAATTAAAAGACCAGTGATATATAAAGCAAATCTCAAGAAAGTATTTCATGTAGGAACAATAGCAATGTATGTTATTTTCTGACATCAACAATTAAGGAAAGGTTCTCATAAGATGAACAAATTTCAACATATTCTCATTTTGCATATAATAGTCATTTGAACAAGACCCAAACTGGATCTTACGAACAATTACCATGAATTAGGAGGCCCATGACAAAAGCCAGCCGATGTGATACTACAACTGAAGGGTCTTTCGTACTTAAATAGGACTGTCCAGGACAGTTTGAGGTTAAGTCTTTCTTTAGTTATGGTTCTTTTTCTATGCCTACATAAACACCGATTATTCTTGAATATTCCTTACAAATTTCTTATTATCCCTCCCCATCTGACAAGTCACAACACTCCCCATCTGTTTCTTTTTACTTTATGATTTCTTCGTGACCAGGCTCACTGAGGGCATATTTATTCAATATAGTTTGGTCCGTCTTGGTATTACAATCATTAAAAAAATAATGTAACATGCCTGTGAAAAAATGCTCTCTCTCAGCGATAGCCAAGATCATTAATAAGATAAGATTAAGAAAATGATTTAATGTGATATAACTCTGCTGTCAATAACTTTGCCTTAAACCAAGGTTCCAACACTTTTTAGGCTCCAAACACCCTTGTGAAGGCGTTGGAATCATGGGTTACCCTTGACAGCAATTTGAATATTTTTAGAAGATAGTGGAATATATCAGAGTAATGGAGTAATCAAACAATTAACTGTGTTGGAATTCTTTCACTGAAATATGAATAAAATTGCATGGCAGCTCCACTTCTTTCAAACCTGTCTGCCTCCGCCACCCACTTCCTAATTACGAAGTGTCCATGCAGCAATCTTTAGTTTTCAAATTGCAGCACCCCTAACCCAACTCGTGGCATGCCAGGATGCCTTGGCACCCTGGTTGGGAATCACTGCCTTAGACCATTCCATATCTTTTTATCTATCCATATACATACTTTACTCTCCTGAAGAGGGTTTCATTCTAATGCATTTTCCTGTAGTCAAATACATTATCAAAACTGACCACATTGCCTTCCTATCCACCCAGTCATATGCAAGCGAGATAAGGACACACACAAAGGAAATGATGACGTTAGATTATTAGCAAACAAACATGAACTGACATGATATTTCTTTTTATAATATGCTATTAATCATCGAAATAACTTCCATGTGTAATTACAGATGATAGAATACAGAGTTTAAGAATACTGAATTCATGGTAAAATGGAAGTTACTGAATTCATGGTACAATGGAAGTCATGATAAAGTTTCAAAGCTGTACTTCTGAACTGCTGATTATGGACTTAGCATAAAATGCATTAAAAATTATCTTTCC
This sequence comes from Halocaridina rubra, assembly GCA_037179515.1. Taxonomy (NCBI): domain Eukaryota; kingdom Metazoa; phylum Arthropoda; class Malacostraca; order Decapoda; family Atyidae; genus Halocaridina; species Halocaridina rubra. The sequence continues at coordinate 6,875 of JAXCGZ010019598.1, forward strand.
TGTGGAATGAGAGAGCATGCAGACAGAACATATATATTCCTGGCCATCTATCAGAAAGTTTGTAAACTAATGGGCAAAAAAGTCTTTCAGATTACAGGAAAAACAAAGAGAGAAATGCTATAATTATTTTGTTAACAGCACAAAAAGCAAGAGAAATGCATTACTCGATATAACAAATAAAAAGTGGTTAAAACAATGATGATTCATACATTATCTCACCTATGCATGGAACATGGTCCTTAACTTTATGTATTTTGTTTGAAATGTTCATCAACTCCAAATTTAGCGTTGCAATATTACCTAAATCAATACTTCTTTGGACAAAAAACAAAGATGGACTCCTCACATGGGTAACCTTTACAGTCTCTTCATGAAGTACTCCTAGAAAAAGTAAAAATAAAGGCATTTTATGCGTATTGATCAAATTATATAACATACATTAGTCTGCAATTTACATTTTAATACCCAAAGAAATGCAAACACTATATTGTACATATAATATCCTGATACCCAAGAGCACTGTATATTAACAGAATAATAAGGGCAAACTGATCCCTGCAAGTATAATATATGGCAATATTTTCCTATTACAGTACTAAACCTCACCTACAATACTCAGTGACAGGTGACCCTTCTTAACTTGAAAGCCCACAAGCTGCCAGAGAATCCTTCTTTAGTAAACCCACTGATACAAGCAATAATTTTTTAATTGCCTGCAATATTCTGAACTTACACAAAGTCAAATATAAGGCTTCTCCATGGATTAACCTTCATCTATGAAGAAAATCTGCAAGCATTGCACAGTAGGCTTTTATCACAACAGAATAAGTAATACAAGGCCCATTTCAAGACAAAGAATTTAATTTTAAAGTAAAAAAAAAAAGAGCAGAAAGTAAAAATGCAAGAAATATATGGAAATTCCTTCCTGCCTACATTTATAAAAACACAAAATTATAATACTGAAGGCAATCAAAAGTATCTCTCTGTGTTCCAAACTGAATTGCTTTTGAAAACATGTCAGAAATATAGCTCAAAAAGTATAAAAGGGAAAGTATCCGTTATTCCTCTCTATGGGTACAGAGAGGAACGTATTCCTTATTCCTGTAGTTTCATTTTCTCAACCTTCACATGGTAACAAATAGGGATTGACATAGAAACCTTCAAAATACAGTACGACAGAAACACAACATGAAAATGAGGCCATTTCTGTCCCAACCCCCCCCCAACCCCACCCATAGGTCGGGGAGGGATGATAGAGGATCTCCATGGGATGTAGCAGCAGGAGGAGGAGTAGCTATTAGGAGATTAAAACAGAAAATTAAGGATTTAGAGGCAATGGTTATAAGCCTTGATGATAAAATTCGGAGTATGGATAGAGAAATGAAAGAGAATGAAACACTCAGAGAGGATACAAGATATTTGGAGGAAGCAAATAAAACACAAGGGCAGGAGAGAAAAGAAATAGAAAAACGAATAAAGAAGCTGGAAGGGAAAAGAGTGAACTAGAAACCAGAATTTCTAAACAAGAAGATAACAACAAACAGCTGAATGACAACCTAAATGAATTAAATGCTAGTTCACTGCTCTCTTCTGAGAGAGACGAGATTGCAGCTTGGAATGTCCAGATTAAGGAAAACTTTGAACAGTTTAGAAACGAGTTTCAGGAGCTGAATACGGAACATGATGCCATGAAAACTTTCTTTGCTGATGCACTAAAGGGGAAAGTGGCAGTAAAATAGGCTGTGAAGGTGGTGGCACTGGAAAACATACAAACAGTTGACTATAAAGAAACGGTTATCAAGAAAATGAAAGACGTTGTGATGGAAAGGGCAAATCCACTGATTAAACAGGCACTTGATAAAGAGAAGACAGTGGTAATCTCAGGCATAAGCGAATCCCAGGAGCCAACATGGCAGGGGAGACTTGGAAGAAAATAAAGCTAGGGTTGTATACCTGATAAGAAAGCTTGGAGTAGTTTGTGGTCCTATGGATATTGTAAACATTCACCAACTAGGCAAATATTCTAGGGAGGGAAAGCAGAGACCAATAAAAGTAACCTTTGAGAGATGGGAAACATGTAGAGAAATACTGATGAGGAAAAAAAGTCTAAAAGACCTTTAAGAATTCAAAGAAGTGTTCATGAGACGATACAGAACACAGGAAGAGATGGAAAAGATAAAACATTTGTTGCAAGAGGCAAGAAGGTTAAATGAGGAAAGAAATGAAGGAGAGAGGAAAAATTTTCATTTCAGAGTTCTTCCAGACAAAGGGGAGATAAAGAAGATAAAGACAGAAGATCACGGGATGGGGCCTCATTAAGATTGTTATACACAAAAGCTGATGGATTAGCTGGAAAGGCAGTAGAATTAAGAGATAGGATTCACAACGGTAAGGCAGATATAGTAGCAGTTACAGAGACTAAGTTGAGTGAGGACATAAACAGTGTCACAGTTTTTCCTAAGGGCTTCAGAATATTAAGGGTTGAAAGATCTGAGAGGACTGGTAGAGGGATAGCACTGCTCATAAGTGAAAGGATTCAAGTTGAAAAAATAAATTTTGCTATAGAAAGTGAGTTCAAGGAATTTCTTGTTGTTCGCATAAATACTGGATCAGAGAGCATTATAATAACTGTTGTATATAACCCACCAAGGAACCAACATAGGCTAGAAGTTTATGAGGAAAGTCATATAGGCACTACTGAATTCATAAACTCAGTTGTTAACATAGCATGGGAGAGAAAATGTAGGATTTTGATTATGGGAGATTTTAATCATACAGAGATCTTCATGACAAAGTACCAAAACTGGTGAAAACGTACCAAAATTTTAAAATTATAATAAAACATTAAATTTAGTGGTTTTACTCAGATTTTAAGTTAAAATGAAGCTGCATCCTCTTCTCCTTCTTCCTTATTGATGCAATACCAATGTTTTCCCTTCAATTTACGGCAAAGTTCTCGTGGAGGGTTCCATTTTGTGCAATCGATGTCCTCCAGCATAGATTTAGATCGCATTAATGCATTTAGTGTTGCAGTTTGCAAAGAATTCCTGTTTTTAGTTTTTATGCTGTTAAGATTAGAAAAAAATTCTTTCAGCAGCAGCAAAAGAATGCGGTAGTGACAAGAGCTCCATCATGAACTTAGAAAGCAATGGATATCTGTACTGATTGCCACACTTTTCTTGAGATACCGCATACCAACATTTTTCAGGGAGTTTTTCTGATTTGAAAGAAACATCTTGAACAGACAATTCTCTATACTCCGAATTAATAAGTTCATACTCTTCCTCTTTTACAAGATTGGAAAACTGAACTGCTAATGGTATTATTGATTTAGATTTACCTTCGAGGGCATGGACTGGACCTAAAGCTTCTAACAGCTCTGACTTATTGATTTACAAGTACAATTTTAAGAATTTGTAGCTTTTTTTCTAAAACGTACCAAAAATTAACTCTTGGGGCTGTCGTCGTACCAAAAGTACAACAAGAAGACATTTGAAGCAAAACGTACCAAATTTGTACGAACGTACCAATTTTGGCAGCCCTGAGTGGTGAGGACTCATTCCGGGTAAGATTCCTAGATTGCGTAAAAGGGAATTTCCTACACCAATATGTACTGGAACCAACGAGGGCCAGGGGTGGGGATGAGCCATCACTACTTGATCTAGTATTCACAGATGACGTGTTGGATATTTAAAAAATTGAGTATGAACCACCAATTGGAAAGAGTGACCACTGTGTGTTGTTGATGGAGTATATCATTGAAGATGTTCTGCCTGAGAGTTGAGGCACTGAGGATATGAGGAGGAACTATCCGAAAGGAGATTACATCAAACTAAATGAGCTTTTTGCAGTGATTGACTGGAGAACCTTATTTTACAACAAATCTGTACAAGAAACGTACGACATCATTTGTGAGAAATATGGAAAGATATTAGATTGCTGCATACCTGTCACCAAAGTAGGTGTAATTCATGCCAGAGAGAAATGGTTCGATAATGAGTGTAAAAGAGCTAAGGAGTGGAGACAAATACTGGAAAAGGTATAGGAGGAGAAAAAACATAAATGCCTGGCAAACCTACAAAAGAGCTAGAAATGATTACCTAAGTAAAAAAAGAGAGGCAGAGAGAGACTATGAAAGGGACATCACCAGGTAGGCTAAAGAAAATCCCAAGCTTTTCCACAGCTTTATCAGAGGAAAACTAAAGGTAAAAGAACAGGTTTTAAGGCTTAAGAGAGCGGCTGGAAGCATCACTGAGATGGATGAAGAGATCTGCAAAGAATTGAAAAAGGAGTTACAGTCAGTAGTTACAGTAGAAAATACCCAACCCCCTCAGATTGCAGAGATAGAAGAGCATGGGCCGGTATTAGAGAACATCAACCTTTCAGCCACAGAGGTATGCAAAGCGCTGATGGATTTAGATGTCTATAAAGCTACAGGTCCTGATGATATATCCCCTCATGTACTTAAAAAATGCGCAAACTCGATATCAGTGGCACTAAGTATCATATTTAAAAAGTCATTGGAGTCAGGGGGGATTCCAAGATGCTGGAAACAAGCAAACATGATACCTATCTTCAAAAAGGGAAGGAGAGATACAGCTCTAAACTATACACCAGTTTCCTTGATCAGCATAGTTTGCAAAGTTATGGAGAAACGACTAAGGAAACATATCTCTCTTCACTTGGAATCCTTCAACTTTTTGTCAGTGAGACAACATGGCCTCAGAGAAGGTATATCAACAGTAACAAACTTATTAAAATTTTATGATGAGGTAAGCCGAATCTTACAAGAGAGGGCTGGGCAGATTGCATATTCCTAAATTTCCAGAAAGCATTTGACACTGTATAACACGTGAGACTTATTAGGAAGCTGCAAGCAATGGCTAGAATAGGTGGAAATGTCTAGGAATGGATAAAAACTTACTTAGAAGGAAGGGAACAGAGGGTTAGAGTGAAACACTCAGTGTCTGAATGGAGAAGAGTTAGTAGTGTAGTTCCACAGGGTTCAGTTTTAGGGCCACTTTTGTTCCTTATATATGTAAATGACTTTCCAGAGTCTGTAAATTCATTCATGAATATGTTTGCAGATGATGCAAAGATTGTGAAGAAAGTAAGGAAGGAGAACAATGGAAGAGAACTTCAGGAAGATCTCCATGAGTGGTCAGAAAAGTGGCTAATGAAATTCAATACTTCAAAATGTAAGGTAATGAGAATGGGTACAAGTGCAGGAAGGCCCAAGCTTGACTACTCGGTGGCTGGAGAACAACTTCAAGAGACAGAAGATGAGAGAGATCTAGGAGTAATCATACTGGTAGATTTGTCTCAAGAAATACATATAAATGGCATAGTAAGGGCAGCATATGCTTTCTTATCAAATGAAAGAGTAGCCTTCGGGCACATGGACAAGGAAAAGTTCAGACATTTTTATGTAACCTATGTGAGGCCAAAACATGAATATGCAGCCCCCTTTAGGAATCCGCACTTGAAAAAGCACGTAGTTAAGCTTGAAAAAGTTCAAAGACATGCCACGAAACTGGTGCCTGAAATACGCAATCTCAGCTATGATGAGAGGCTGAGGGAATTAGACTTACAATCACTCAAAGCTAAAAGATTGAGGGGGGATATGGTGATAGTCTTTAAATTCCTTCATGGTTATGATAGAGTGGATAGGGATCGATATTTTGATATGGCCGGCTCTAGAACTAGGGAGTCATAGTTTGAAGCTTCGTAAGAAAACTTCTTGCAGGATGTAAGGAAGTACTTTTTCAGTGTAAGAGTAGTTGATAAATGGAATTTGCTAAGTGAGGATGTAGTTAATGCTAACTCAATCCATAGTTTTAAGGACAGGTATGATAAGTATCACTAAGTACAAAATGGAACCGATCAGGAGACAGGATTATATGAGCTTTGGATCTTTCCCGTAAGAACAATTAGGTAATCACAAGTATTAAAATCTGATGAGTGAAAAGAGAGGTCGGAGGGATTATTTTCTGATCTCTTTCTCCAATGATACATTCTTGATATCTTGTTTCAATGGCCATAGCATTTAAAAATGGTTCAGAATGTAGTTGCTGCTATTTTTCTCTTTGCCTGTTCTCATAGGAGAGCTAAGGCAGCTTCTGGATTAGGATACTGGCTAATTTAACTCTGAAGTGCAGTCAGTGAGTGGATTCTTGAAGGATGGTCATAAATTATCCATATCTATACGTGGCGGCGGAAAGTGCCCTGTGGTGGCGGATACAACCTCAAAGAATAGCCACAACGTATTCCCTTTGTGGCGTAAGAGGCTACTAAAAGTGGACGAGGCGAGGGGACTGGGAATCCCCCCCCTGTATTAACCTTCCGCGAGACATCAAAGAAGAAGAGGAGTAGAGGGGAAAGTAACTTCTTTCCAAACTTTAGTGTTTGGGTGTCTAAATGTGCGTGGTTGTAGTACGATAAAATGCAAAATACGTGAGATTGGATATATGTTTGGTAGGAGGAGGATGGATGTATTGGCATTGTGTGAGACGAAGATGAGAGGAAGAGGAGAAGTGGCATTTGGTTAGGTGACAGGTAGGGTGTCTGGGGTTGAAAGGGGGAGAGCAAGAGAAGGTGTGGCATTATTGCTGAGTGAATGGATGGTAAATAAGGTAGTGGAATGGAAAGAAGAGTCATCTAGGCTAATGTGGGTGAGGGCTAGAATGGGTAGGAATGTTGGGCTTTTGTTAGTGCGTATGGGCCAGGATGTCAAAGAAGTGAGGAAGAGCGGGATGAATTCTGGAATGAGTTAACTAGGTGTGTTGATGGTCTGAGTAGAAGGAACTATGTAGTTGCATTGGGTGACTTGAATGCCAGAGTGGGTGATGGAGAGGTAGAAGGTGTTGTAGGAAAGTATGAGGTACTACTAGGTGGGAATGAGAAGGGTGAGAGACTGTTAGATATGTGTGTGGAGCAAGAGTTGGTGATAGGTAATAGTTTTTTCAAGAAGAAGTTAATAAATAAGTATACATGGAAGAGAGTGGCAAATGAAAGAGTGAAAGAAAGAGCACTGATGGATTATGTGTTGGTAGCAAAGAGTATGATTCGTAGAATGAAAGATGTGCATGCATTTAGGAGTAAGGTTGTGGGATGTCTGATCATTTTTTTGTTGAAGCAAAAGTGGTAATAGCAAAAGAGTGGGGAAACAGAGTGGGGGGATGTAGAAGGGAAGTGGTGAAGGTGGAAGAGTTGAAAAAGCCAAAGAAGAGACAGGAATATCAAGACAGGTTGAAGGTCGCATATGACAAAGTGAAAGAAAAGAAGTTGGGGGAGTTAGAGGAGGAAAGGGGGTTGATGAAAGAAGGTTTTATGGGACATGCAAGTGATGTGTGTGGAAAGAGGTTTGTTGGAGGTGGCATGAGGAGGGGCAGCGAGTGGTGGAATGAAGGGCTGAAAATGAAGGTGGAAGACAAAGAGGGCTTTTGAGGAATGGCTGCAGTGTAACAGTAGGGAGAAGTATAAAAGATATAGGGAGAAAAATGTGGAAACCAAGCGGAAAGTGGAGGAAGAGAGGAGGTTGGCAAATGTTAGGTCGGGACATATTTTAGTAGGTCATATGAAGAGAATAAAAAGAAGCTTTGGAAAGAAGTGAAGAGAGTAAGGAAGTGTGGATCAAGGATGGAAGAGACAAAGAAAGATGTGAATGGACAGATGTTAAGAGGGAACGATGCAAGGAAATGATGGGCAGAATATTTTGAGTGCTTGCTGAATGTTGAGGAAGATAGAAAGGCAGCTATAGTGGCAGTGGGGGGTGTTCAAGTGCCAGTAATGGGAAATGAAAATAAGAGAGATTACAAGAGAGGAGGTGAAAAGGGCATTAGATGGAACGAAAGCAGTTAAAGCACCTGGAATGGATGATGTGAGAGTGGAGAAGTTGAAAGAACGGGGTGTGACTGCATTGGAATGGTTAGTGAGAGTGTTTAATATATGTTTTATGTTGTCAATGGTGCTAGTGGAATGGTTGATTGCTTGTATAGTGCCCCTATACAAAGGTAAGGGAGATGTGTATGAATGCAGTAATTTTAGGGGTATAAGTTTGTTGAGTGTGGTAGGATAAGTGTATGGTAGGATACTGATTAATAGGATTAGGGATAAGACAGAAAATGTGATTGCAGAAGTGCAGAGAGGTTTTAGGAGAGGTAGAGGTTGTATAGATCTGATTTTTATAGTTAGGCAGTTATGTGAGAAATATTTAGCTAAGGGTTACGATGTGTATTTTGCATTTTTGGATCTGGAGAAAGCATATGATAGAGTTGATAGAGAGGCAATGTGGAATGTTTTGAGGTTTTATGGAATTGATGACTGACTGTTGCAAACAGCAGAGTTTGTGTTAGGGTAGCGAATAGAGTGAGTGAGTGGTTTCCAGTGAGTGTGGGACTGAGACAGGGATGTTTGATGTCACCATGGCTGGTCAATTTGTTATTGATGGAGTTGTAAGAGAGGTGAATGAGCGAGTGCATGGTCGAGGTTTGAGAATGGTAGATGGGATGATAACAAGTGGGAGCTGAATCAATTGCTGTTTGCAGATGATACTGTGGTGGTTGCAGATTCAGAGGAGAAGCTGTGTCAGTTAGTGTCAGAATTTGGAATGGTGTGTGAGAGAAGGAAGTTGCAAGTGAATGTGGGAAAGAGTAAAGTTATGAGGTGTACAAGAAATGAGGATGGTGCTGGATTGAATGTTATGTTGAATGGAGAAACACTTGAGGAAGTTGATCAGTTTAAGTATTTAGGCTCGGTTATAGCTGCAAATGGTGGAGTGGAAGCAAATGTGTGTCACAGAGTGAATGAAGGGTGTAAAGTGTTGGGTGCGTTGAAAGGAGTGATGAAGAATAGAGGGTTGGGAATGAATGTTAAGAAAGTTTTGTACGAGAAAGTGATTGTGCCAACTGTGATGTATGGATCAGAGTTATGGGGTATGAAAGTAAGTGAGAGACAGAAACAAAATGTGTTTGAGATGAAATGCCTGAGGAGTATGATTGGTGTATCTCGGTTGGATAGAATTAGGAATGAAGTGGTGATAGCAAGAACGGGTGCGAGGAGAGAATTGGCAGCCAGAATAGATATGAATGTTCTGAGATGGTTTGGCCATGTGGAGAAAATGGATGATGAGAGACTGCTGAAAATGGTGATGAATGCAAGAGTTGATGGGAGAAACGCTAGAGGGAGGCAGGCCTAGGTTTGGGTGGATGGATGGAGTAAGGAGAGCTCTGAATAAAGGGAGGATGGATGTGAGGGAAGCAAGTGAGTGTGCTAGGAATAGGAATGAGTGGTGAGCGATTGTGACGCAGCTCTGACGGATGTCTGCTATTACCACGGGGCTGCATCTTACAGAGGTAGCCCTGTGGTAGGGGCAGTAGGGGAGTTGGCATTATGAATCGACACAGGTTGTGGAAGAGCAGGGAGGATGGGCTGTGGCACTCCAGCAGTGCAATCTGAACAGTTGCTAGCTCCCTCATCATTACCCATAGAGCAAAGTAATCCCCTTATTATTTCTTTTTTAAATGTCGGCTACTCCCAAAATTGGGGGAAACAGCCATAATAGAGTGCATTAATTTGTTTACTGTACAGTAAATCTGTATATCTTTTATACTGTACACTATTTGCATGTTAATATAAATAACTACAGGTCTTTCTGCTTTGTTATGTACTTTTAAAATATGTTTTACTTATCTTATATCTTTGGTATAGTGTGTCTATTTACGGTTGTGAAATGTATCTATGCTCGTTATCACTGTTTCTTATGGAAAATGATTCTTTACATTACACGGCACTTCTGAGAACCTATCTTCGCGTTATTCTAAGAACTAGGTGTATTACCAAATACATAGCAGAAAATATCATCTTTATGCAAAAAGTTTATTGAGGTTGAGGACAGAATACGTCATCACAAGGCAGTAGACTGCGAAGAAGCATTGCTCAGTTCACTCTCGTACGCCATTGTTTCTCGTGCTCATTCACTGTGATTAAATACTTTCAACATGATTGAAATGACGAAATTAGTAGTGCTTTGGCTGGATACCAGCACCGACAGCGCAGCCTAGTGAGCCTCCCACTGACTCAGGATAAAGTAAAAAAGATTGTTTAATGCCGTGAAAATGGGAAAGGGGAAAGAAGAAGCGTCACCCACTTCCTGCTCGTATGCAATATTACTGTGCTTGTGCTCATTTGCTGGTGTTAAGTGGTTCGACCCTGGCAAAAATGGAAAATGTATATAGGGTATTTGTGTATATTTTTATATACTGTATTTGTTTATTTACATAGACTTTGGTATATATTTGATGTCTTAGATTATGTTTCTGTCTGTCGTTTTCCTTTGTGTGACATTACCTCATCTCTGACTTGCCCTTAACCTTTTTCTTTTCCTTCATCTTGGTATTTTCTCGTGCCCGGGCCTTTGTTGATGAGGGCAATTTCTGCCTGTCCCGGTGTCACACTCTTAAAAAAAAAAAAAAAAAAGTTTCTGTTTTAAATTATTTGTTTTTAGCATAGGTGGGGGATCTAGGTTTATATTCAGGTGTGTTCTGACTTGCGCTGAAAATCGGGTTACGACAGGCGTCAGGAATAGAACCCTGTCGTAAATCGAAGAGCCCCCTGATATACAGTGTATATCAAGTTAATGTTTTTTATTCATTTGTTACTATATTTGGTTATGTGAAGGACCTAGTTTGAATTTATTTACAAAATAAGTAAATACATGTACATAGTTGTCTATACAAACTTCGCACATGGAACAGTTTGTTGAATGTGGCGAAAGAATACATCATCACGCGGCATTAGACTGAGGAAGATGAGTCGCTCAGGTCCGGCTCGTAAGCCCCCTTGTAATAGTGCTTATATGCTCTTCGGTTTGCTTTGCTTGTTTTTTGATACTTTTTGGCCTGTATTATGTCTCCCAAGCACATAGCAGATACTTCTTATGGCAATGCTTCAAAGAAATGGAAAGCCGTCACCATGGACGTGAAATTAGATATAGTGAAACGCTCAGAAAGGGGGAAACTGCTACCAACATTGGCCAATTACTGGGGTTAAACTGCTTGATCGTGGCGAGAATTATCAAGGATAAAGACTGCATCCTTAAACATGTGAAAGGGTCTGCTCCTATGAAATTCACTATGAATACTAAGCAGTGTAGTGGTCTAATAATTGAGATGGAAAAGTTATTAGTGATTTGGCTGGACGACCAGCATCAACAGCATATCCCAGTGAGCCTTATGTTGATTCAGGAGATAGCCAAAAGATAGTTTAAGGCCGTGAAAATGAAAAGGGGGGAAGTGAGTAACAGTGAAGAGCTTGTGGCCAGTAGGGGTTTAAGGCTTGTGCTAACTTGCATAACCTTACGGTGCAAGGCGAAGCTGCATGTGGCAATGAGAAAGCAGCAAGTGCATTGGAGATAATCAGGGAGGGGGATTACTCTGCTGAATAGGTATTTAATGTTAATGAGTCCGGCTTGTTCTGGAAGAGTTTGCCTAGTTGTATGTACATTGCCAAGGAGGAAAAGACAGAACCAGGCAATAAAGTTATCAACGAAAGACTGACTGACTGCTTCTAGGAACTAATGCAGCTGGAAACTTCAAGCTGAAGACACTCTTGGTGTAACTGGCAGAAAATCCAAGAGCACTCTAGGGCATTTGGAAGGGTCTACTGCCTGCCATCTGGAAGTCCAACAAGAAGGCTTGGGTAACACTTCAGATTTTTGAGGATTGGTTCAGCAATAATTTTGAGCCAGAAGTGGAGAGGTACTGTGCTTCTAAGGCTCTGTCTTTAAGGTGTCGCTAGTGCTGGACAATGCCCCTGGTCATCCTGCTTATTTGGATGACATTCTACTAATGGCAAGGTAGTTACCTTTCAACTAATACTACTGCTCTGTTACAGTCAATGGATATGGGGATCATTCCTCTATCAAGGCCTACTATCCCCAAAGGACAACTGCTAAGACTATTAGGGCAATTGAGAAGAACAAGAACATCCTCTCATTCTTCAAGCCATGAAGAATATTGCAGATTCTTACGATGAAGTTAAGCATACGAACTTGAATGGTGTATGGAAGAAATTGTGTCCCCAGTTTGTGAATGATTTTCATGACATTGACGAGACAGTTGAGGCTGTCACCAAGAACATTGTTGCCCTGAGTAAGGAGCTTCAGTTGGAGGTGGGGGCTGATGATATAACAGCTGCTGGAATCTCATGGAGAGGAATTAGATGCTGAGGACCTCATACAACTGGAGAAGTAGATGACTGAAGAGGTGGAAGAAATGTCAACCCCAGAGCCCGAGAGATTCACAACCAGGGAGGTGGAAGAATGATTTGCATCAGATCCTGTAGCCTCTACCTCAGCTGCCTCTCCAGACTCACTGGACGACCAGCTTCACCACAAGGATATTATTAAATACCATATTAAGCAGGAAGGCTTTTGATGAAAATGTTTATACTCATATCTGTTAGCTTAAACGATCATACTAAAAACACAGTAAGTTTTCCACACTAATCATGGATATCATTACACTTTAATCAGATGCAAGGGGCATAACAAATTATTTTGCACTAACAACACTACTCCACTTATCCACACATGAAACCAACAAATTTTTCATATAAAATAAGTAATACTGTAAATATTTAGGTTAAGTATATTAGAATACCATTATACAACTTAATATACATGACTTACCAGTTGTAAGTACGGAAGGCACATTGGAGCTAATAACATCCACATTCTGAGGAACAAGGATGCTTGTATAGTGTGTCTCGGCATGAGGATAAGACTCTACCTCTTCATTACGCTGTTCATTGTCCATAACATCTGTGTCTTTTATTTTAGGACGCGCACCATACTCTTCCCACTGTTATAAGAGAATTCATGTTAATAATTTGCATATTCTTTTCAACAACTGAGCTTCCTATTTTAACGATAGCATTAGACATATATAAATATTTATAAGACCCTATGCCGTAGTTCATATAATTTATGCAATAAATACTGGAGGATAACAATAACAATTCACTATACCGTAACAGACGACAAGTTTATTGCATTTTTTCACAAGACATATTTACCATAATAATATTTTCCGCTGTCATGCAATACTGAATACACTTTTTTTTTTTT
>JAXCGZ010019598.1:22500-44398 GCA_037179515.1 Halocaridina rubra
TAATTAATAAAGTTTTAAAAATTCATGATCAAACCAGAACTCGTAATGGGTAATGGATTTAAGCTTGATAAATTTAGGTTCAGAAGGGAAATTGGTGAAAATTGGCTTGGTATTACCGTAGACTCCTAGTAGGGTAATAAATGCCAATACTGTATATACAGTGTTACCCCGGTTATTCGCGCTTCTTGGTTCGCGGTCTCACTCTATCGTGGTTTTTTTTTGGATAAATTATTATTTTATTTTATGGGTATACGCAAAAATATTAAAATATTGAAAAAAAAAAAATTCTGTATTTTCATTTTTTTTATTGAAAAATTTTTTTTCATTATTTAATTGATAAAAAAAAAAAAATTCCCAGCCTAAGAATAATAAAACAGTAAAAAAATAGTAAAAAACATAAATTTAGATATACGTAGGAATAGCATAACTCACAGTACAGGGTATTGCATCATGTAAAACAGTGTCCGATAGCGTACAATGTATTGGGGTCACAGCTACGTGAGCTAGCATATATATTTATATTTCCAGTAGTTTCATGATTTTAATGATAAGAAAAACGTATTTCTTAGCCTAAGAATAATAAAACAGCAAAAAATAGTAAACAGTATTGCACCACGTAAAATATGATACCGGTATCAGTGTTTCGGAAAACGCAAAGGCTCTCACCTACGTGACCTAGTGAATATTAAAATTTTCATTATTTTATTGATAAAACAAGTGTTTCCTGGCCTAAGAATAATAAAACAGTAAAAAATAATAAAAAAAAACATATAAAGTACTAAAAGTACTTTTACCATGTAAAATACGATACCGCTATCAACGTTTCGGAAAACGAAAAGGCTCTCACCCACGTGACCTAGTGAATATTAAAATTTTCATTATTTTATTGATAAAACAAGTATTTCCTAGCCTAAGAATAATAAAACAGTAAAAAATAATAAAAAACATAAAGTACTAACAGTATTTCACCATGTAAAATACGATACCGCTATCAACGTTTCGGAAACGAAAAGGCTCTCACCTACGTGAGATAGTTCATGGTATGCTATTGGCTGAAAGGTCGGGAGAAAACGAATCACAGAATTGTTTTTCAATATTTTCTGTATCATGGGGTCTGATTGGCTTTTTCATTGCAGTTTGCTTTTCCCTCCAATTTCCAATGTGCCGCCTCACTCGCTCAGTCTAACTCTCGTGTGTGCCGTTCTCGTTGTGCTTACTAACACGTTTTGCTTGTGATTTTTTTTACTCGCATATTAAAACCTTTGCAATGCCTCCCAAGCATCCTTCATCTTCTAAGGCTTCTTGTAGTGAGCCTAAGCGGCAAAGGAAAATGTTAACCATTGTGGATAAAGTGAAACTCTTAGATATGTTGAAAGATGGAAAAAAGTCTGTGGATGTCGGCCGCTATTTTGACCTCAATGAATCTACTGTGCGTTACATAAAAAAGGACGAGGCAAAGATCAGGAAAACAGCGAGCAATTCTTTTAATAAATCGGCGAAGAGGCTCGTATCACCCCGCAATAAGGCAGTAGTGCGCATGGAAGCTGCTTTGGCCCTGTGGATTGCTGATTGCAGAAAAAAAAAACATCAGCTTAGACACCAATATCATACAAACAAAGGCGAAGAAGCTGTATGAGACATTCGCTGCAAATGAACCCGATGACGACAGTGGCGACCGTGGAGAGGAGGGGAGAGAAGAAGATATCGACGACCCACAACCAGGACCCTCCAGCGATTCTCCATCAATATACAACCGTTCGTTGCTAGCAGGGGATGGTTCTTCAGATTTCAAAAACGCTATGGCCTAAAGAGCGTTTCAGTTTATGGCGAGGCTGCCTCTGCAGATACAGCTGCCGCAGAAAATTACGTCAAGAATGACTTCAAGAAAATTATCGTCGAAGGGGAATATGTTCCTGAGCAAGTCTTCAACATGGATGAGACTGGGTTATTTTGGAAGAGAATGCCATCTCGCACTTTTCTCTTCAAGGAAGAATCTAAAGCCCCGGGATTTAAAGCGCACAAAGATCGCGTTACCCTCATCATGTGCGGGAATGCTGCGGGCTTCATGTTAAAGCCTGGGCTTATCTACAAGCCAAAGAACCCTAGGGCTTTGAAGAACAAGAATAAGAATCAGCTGCCAGTGTATTGGATGCATAACCCCAAGGCCTGGATCACGAAAAGCCTCACACTGGACTGGTTTTACCAATGCTTTATCCCTCAGGTAAAACTTTATCTTATGGAAAAGGGCCTTGAATTTAAAGTCCTTCTTTTAATGGATAATGCTGGTGGCCACGCAACCAAGCTCCAATATGACGGTGTTCAAGTTGAGTTCCTGCCACCGAATACGACGTCACTGATTCAGCCTATGGATCAAGGCATTATTCGTGCTTTCAAGGCCCTATACACACGAAATGCCCTGGCGAACATAGTTGATTCAATGGATTCGGACAAAGACTTCTCATTGAAGACTTACTGGCGTAATTACACGATTGCCACATGCCTACAAAATATTCAGAAAGCAATCAAAGAGATGAAGTCGGCCACAATCAATGCCAGCTGGAAGAAATTGTGGCCCGAAATCATCCACGACTACAAGGGATTTGCTCCTGTCGAGGTGCAGAAGGCGGCAGTTGCGAAAGCTGTGAAGTTGGCTGCATTGCTAGGAGGAGAAGGCTTTAAAGATATGACTCCCGAAGATGTGAATGAACTGATTGACTGCCACTCGCAGCCTTTGAGTGATGAAGACTTGGATGAAATGACGAAATCAGCGAGCGAAGAAGAGGAAGAACTTGAGGAATCGCACGAACCAACTGAACGTTTGGCGGCCATGTATGAACATTACAAAGCACTCCAACAACTCTCACAGGAACATGACGAAAATATGGTTCGTTTGGTGACCTTCTGTAATTTTCTCGACGATGCCATGACTCCTTACCATGCCATGTTCCAACAAATGAAGAAACAACAACAGCAACTCCCCATTACCATGTTCTTCCCCCCCAAAAAGCAGCCGTAAAGCTTTTATTGGATGTGAAATAATTTCCTCCGGGGTCAAGAATGATGATCATCACCTCATTCACGGTAAGTTTACCTATCATGTATAAATGTATGTCACGTCATTATCACCTCATTCACCGTAATTTTATCTATCACTTTCATAAAAATTTACGTTGCTTGCTGTTATTTATAATGTAAAGGGTGTTTTTTTAACAGTGCAGGGAGGGTTTATACAGTACGTAAACGAAAAAATAATTGTAAATGAGTATGTATGTCACGTCATTATCACCTCAATCACCGTAATTTTATCTATCACTTTCATAAAAATTTACGTTGCTTGCTGTTATCTATAATGTTAAGGGTGTTTTTTTTAACAGTGCAGGGAGGGTTTATACAGTACGTAAATGAAAAAATAATTGTAAATGAGTATGTATGTCACGTCATTATCACCTCATTCACCGTAATTTTATCTATCACTTTCATAAAAATTTACGTTGCTTGCTGTTATTTATAATGTAAAGGGTGTTTTTTTAACAGTGCAGGGAGGGTTTATACAGTACGTAAACAAAAAAATAATTGTAAATAACTATGTATGTCACGTCATCATCACATTCACGGTAAGTTTTCCTATCACTTTCATAAAAATTTACGTTGCTTGCTGTTATCTATAATGCTAAGGGTGTTTTTTTTAACAGTGCAGGGAGGGTTTATACAGTACGTAAATGAAAAAATAATTGTAAATGAGTATGTATGTCACGTCATTATCACCTCATTCACCGTAATTTTATTAACTTTCATAAAAATTTACGTTGCTTGCTGTTATTTATAATGTAAAGGGTGTTTTTTTAACAGTGCAGGGAGGGTTTATACAGTGTAAACGTAAAAATATATTAAAATATCTATGTACATATAGGCGGATCCTACTTCGCGGATTTCCTGGTTCGCGGTGGGTCCCGGAACCGAACTACCGCGATAAGTGAGGCAACACTGTATATATATATATATATATATATATATATATATATATATATATATATATATATATATATATATATATATATATATATATATATATATATATACAGTGTTCCCCCGGTTATTCGCGTTTCTTGGTTCTCGTTCTCACTGTATCGCGGTTTTTTTTTTTTATAAATTATTATTTTATTTTATGGGTATATGCAAAAATATTAAAATATTAAAAAAAAAAAATTCTTAGTATTTTCATTTTTTTTAATGAAAACAACATTTCATTATCTAATTGATAAAAAAAAATTTATTTCCCAGCCTACGAATAATAAAACAGTAAAAAATAGTAAAAACAAATTTAGATAGATAGATAGATAGATACGTTTATTGACCACCTCTTTTGAAAAGTATAATCTTTACAAAAGGAATATTTGGTCCAAGTTACAATGAATAAATACAATAGATTTTGTACAATCATCAAATAAGTAAATGAATTTTAAATTAATATACATTGTACTAATAACTGAATGATATACGTACGTACAGTATAACTCACAGTATTGCATCATGCGAAATAGTGTTCGATAGCGTACAATGTATTGGGGTCGCAGCTACGTGAGCTGGCATATATATTTATATTTCCAGTAGTTTCATGATTTTATTGATAAAAAAAAAAAAGTATTTCTTAGCCTAAGAATAATAAAACAGTAAAATATAGTAAAAAGTATTGCACCACGTGAGATACGATACCGGTATCAGTGTTTCGGAAAACGCAAAGGCTCTCACCTACGTGACCTAGTGAATATTAAAATTTTCATTATTTTATTAATAACACAAGTATTTCCTAGCCTAAGAATAATAAACAGTAAAAAATAGTAAATAAACATAAATTTAGATATACGTACGTACGGTATAACTCACAGTAATGCATCATGCGATATATGTAGTGTCCGATAGCTACATGAGCTAGCATATACATAAATTTAGATATACATACATACGTACAGTATAACTCAGTACTGCATCATGCGAAATAGTGTCTGATAGCTATGTGAACTAGCATATATATTTATATTTCCAATAAGTTCATGATTTTATTGATAAAAAAAAAAAGTATTTCTTAGCCTAAGAATAATAAAACGGTAAAAAATAGTAAACAGCATTGCACCACGTAAAATACGATACCGGTATCAGTGTTTCGGAAAACGCAAAGGCTCTCACCTACGTGACCTAGTGAATATTAAAATTTTCATTATTTTATTGATAAAACTAGTATTTCCTAGCCTAAGAATAATAAAACAGTAAAAAACAAATTTAGATATACGTACGTACAGTATAACTCTCAGTATTGCATCATGCGATATATGTAGTGTCCGATAGCTACGTGAGCGAGCATATATATTTATATTTCCAGCAGCTCTCACCTACGTGAGATAGTTCATGTTTTTTTAACAGTGCAGGGAGGGTTTATACAGTACGTAAACTTAAAAATAATTGTAAATGAGTATGTCATGTAATAACCACTTCATTCACCGTAATTCTATCTATCACTTTCATATAAATTTACGTTGCATGCTGTTATTTATGAAGTAAAGGGTGGTTTGTTAATAGTACAGGGAGGGTTTATACAGTGTAAACGTAAAAATATATTAAAATATCTATGTACATATAGGCTGATCCTACTCCGCGGACTTCCTGGTTTGCGCCGGGTCCCGGAACCGAACTACCGCGGTATGGGGGGGAACACTGTATATATATATATATATATATATATATATATATATATATATATATATATATATATATATATATATATATATATATATATATATATATATATATATATATATATATATATATATATATATATATATATATATATATATATATATATATATATATATATATATATATATATACTACTTAGTGCTGTATGCTAACAGTTTGTACTTATATATATATATATATATATATATATATATATATATATATATATATATATATATATATATATATATATATATATATATATATATATATATATATATATATATATATATATATATATATATATATATATATATATATAAAATATGTATATATATATATATATATATATATATATATATATATATATATATATATATATATATATATATATATATATATATATATATATATATATATATATATATATATATATATATATATATATATATATATAAAATATATATATAAAATATATATATAAAATATATATATATATATAAAATATATATATATATATATATATATATATATATATATATATATATATATATATATATATATATATATATATATATATATATATATATATATATATATATATATATATATATATATATATATATATATATATATATATATATATATATATATATAAAATATGTATATATATATATAATATATATATATATATATATATATATATATATATATATATATATATATATATATATATATATATATATATATATATATATATATATATATATATATATATATATATATATATATATAATGATGATGATGATCTTTTCTAATCGTAATCCTCTTTATACTCGTGGAAGAAGTGTGTGTGTAAAAAAAAAAAAAAAAAAAAAAAAAAAAAAAAAAAAAAAAAAAAAAAAATTTTAAGGTGTTACTACTTTGCGAAAATTCACTTATCGCGACGGGTCCCGGAACCTAACCCTCGCGATAAACGAGGGATCACTATATATATATATATATATATATATATATATATATATATATATATATATATATATATATATATATATATATATATATATATATATATATATATATATATATATATATATATACACACCATGTTCCTTTTTTATACGTTTTTTTATCCGCAAAATTGCAATAACGCCCCAAAAAAATAAAAATAAAAAAAATTCGAATTTCGCAAATAGCACCCGCCAAATAAATTTGATTTTTTTTTATTTAAGTAATTAAGCGACCGCGGACGCTTTTCCCGCCACGCTGCCATCAGTGTGCCGTTACCCGGTATAGTGAGTGGCTATACTTAGTGTTCTGTGTTTGTGATACGTTTGCATTTTCAGTTCTTTTATATTTTAAAGATTATATACTGTACTACCATGGCCAGTAAAAGCCTTGGAAAAGACTGTGTAAGTGCTTCTACTCCGAAAAAAGCGAGAAAGGCAATATTCTTGAAATAATATTGCAAGTGTTGGGCCATTGTGAGAGTATGGTCGTCATTAAACCAGCGATGCATCTCAGTGATTGTTACAGTTTGTGTTTTCAATTCTTTTATATTTTAAAAGATTATATATTGTACTATCATGGCCAGTAAACGCCCAGGAAAAGACTGCATAAGTACTTCTACTCCCATAAGAGGCAGAAAGGCAATAATTCTTGAAATAAAATTGCAAGGGTTGAGTCGTCATGAGAGTGGTGAGAGTACGGTCGCCATTGCACAGGCGTTGCATCTCAGTGAATGTATGTACGTACACACTTCAAGAGACAGAAAATGAGAGAGATCTAGGAGTAAACATACTGGCAGATTTGTCTCCGGAAATACATATAAATGGCATAGTAAGGGCAGCATATGCATTCTTATCAAATGTAAGGGTAGCCTTCAGGCACACGGACAAGGAAATGTTCAGAAATATTTATGTAACCTATGTGAGGCCAAAACTCGAATATGCAGCCCCCTTTTGGAATCCGCACTTGAAAAAGCACATAGCTAAGCTTGAAAAAGTTCAAAGACATGCCACGAAACTGGTGCCAGAAATACGCAATCTCAGTTATGATGAGAGGCTGAGGGAATTAGACTTACCATCACTCGAAGCTAGAAGAGTGAGGGGGGATATGGTGACAGTCTTTAAATTCCTTCATGGTTATGATAGAGTGGATAGGGATCGATATTTTGATATGGCTGGCTCTAGAACTAGAGGTCATAGTTTGAAGCTTCGTAAGAAAACTTCTTCGCAGGATGTAAGGAAATACTTTTTCAGTGTAAGAGTAGTTGATAATTGGAATTCGCTAAGCGAGGAGGTAGTTAATGCTATCTCAATCCATAGTTTTAAGGACAGGTATGATAAGTATCACTAAGTATAAAATGGAACCGATCAGGAGACGGGAAGATACGAGCTTTGGGCTCTTTCCCGTAAACACAATTAGGTAATCACAATTAGGTAATCACACTATTCGTGAAAATGCGGAATAAATAAGTAAAAGTGCAAAAGCTTGTTTTAGTTTAACTGCGGCTAAGTCTTCATATTCATGATCGGATATTATGGGGAAAATGGAAAAAATGGTAAGTAAGAAGTTTTAATCTTGTCGATCAGATATTCCGGAGAAAATGGGGAAAACGGTAAGTGTACGACAATGCTTCCATGAGTACAAGCTTAGTTTACCCTAGATCTGGACAAAAATCTCCCTAAATCCATATCGAGTACCCTAAACGTAATGAAATTCATTATTATTATTATTATTATTATTACTATTATTATTACTATTAATATTATTATTATTATATACTCAACGTAGATATCACTCATCATCATTCTCTGATTACCCTAAATTGGGGTATTTTATCCACTGTGTGTGGATATATCTCTTGTTATAACTGTTTGTGCTTCCAGTTCTTTTAAATTTTACAGATAACTGTATACCTGTACTATAATATCATGGCTAGTAAACGACAAGGAAAAGACTGTGGAAGTACTAGAAGCACTTCCAAAGTCTTTTCCTGGTCGTTTACTAGCCATGATATTATAGTACAGGTATACAGTTATCTGTAAAATTTAAAAGAACTGAAAACACAAACAGTTATAACAAGAGATATATCCATGCACAGTGGATAAAATACCCTAATTTAAGGTAATCAGAGTATGATGATGAGTGATATTTACGTTAGTATACAATAATAATAATAATAATAATAATAATAATAATAATAATAATAATAATAATAATAATAATAATAATAATAATAATAATGAATTCATAATGAAAAAAATTTTGTTTTCTAGTCTTGCATATGTTAATTGTTTTTTACGTTTGCAGATAAGAGATTCATTCTCCTCTTCTAATACCGCTTACGTCAAGTGCTCACCGCCACCATGCACATTCCATACCTGTTGATCACCGTATGTAGAGTGAGTAGAATGTGTTTTATATTTTTTTTGTTATAGTAATTCAGGCGTTGCATAGTGAAAAAATTTAGCTTCCTAGTCTTGCCTTTGTTAATTGTTTCTTACGTTTGGCAGATAAGAGGTTCGTTCTCCTCTTCTAATACCGCTTATGTCAAGTGCTCACTGCCACCATGCGCATCCCATACCTGTTGGTCACCGTATAATAGAGTGAGTAAAATGTGTGTTATCTTTTTATATAAAGTGAGTAGAATGTGTTTTATATATTTTTGTTAGAGTAATTCAGGCGTTGCATAATGAAAGAATTTAGTTTTCTAGTCTTGCTCTTGTGAAATGTTTCTTACGTTTGGCAGATAGGGGTTCCTTCTCCTCTTCTTATACCGCTGACTTCACATGCTCACCGCCACTATGCTTGTCCCATGGCTGTTGCTCACAGTATAAAAGTGAGTAGAATGTGTCATCTTTTATTTTTTTTTTACATTAATTCAGGCGCTGCATAATGATCATTTTTTTTTTTGTTTTTTAGTCTTGCTTATGTTAATTGTGTTTATTTTATCTTTCATTATGTTTGCAGATGGGGTTCGTTCTAACACTTCCCGCTTCTCTTCCACTACCGCTGACGTCACGTGCTCACCGCCATCACGCTTGGATCTTACCTGTTGCGCACCCATAGAGTGAGTAGAATGTGTTTTACATTTACGCATTGCATAATGAATTTTTTGCTTTGTTTCTTAGTCTTGCTTTGATTATTTATAATTTTTATTTTATCTTTGCTTACATTTGCAGATAGAGGTTTGTTCTCCTGCATCCTCCTCCTCTTTTACCGCTTAAGTGACTTGCTCACCGCCACCATGAACGTCCCAGCGTACTGTATGACAGTTGCCCACCGCATAATAGATACAGTACAGTATGTTAATTTCTTGCTGTATAGTAAATCTGAATATCTTTTGTATACTCTTAAAAATTAATACAGGGCTTTCTGCTTTGCTATGTAGTTATAAAATATGTTTTTACTTATCTTATATCTTTGGCATAGTGCATCTTTGTAAGGTTTGGAATGTATCTATGCCCTTTATCATTGTTTCCTATGGAAAATTAATAATTTTTTCACTCGATTTTCAATTTACCCAACACTTCTGAGAACTTATCTTTGTGTTATTCTGAGAACAAGGTGTATTGGCATTCACCAATTGTCAAAGCAATCTCTACCATATTTTTTCCATTTTCAGTTTTTTCAGCTACACCATACTTCCACTGTATCATAGCATTTAACTGTAATCAAAATCTCTCCACACGGTCACTCTAAAACTTCATGCCTTTTCAGATTTCTCATTACCATGATCATATGCCATACTATGCATCTCATACTCATTTCTACTTACATACTACTTGATGTTACTTTCCCCCATGCATCTGCACACACACTCATCTCATTTACCGACAGAGGCACTTCTCTTTCTCCCCCTCTATCTACACCAGACACCCTACCTATCATAATCTCAAACTACACCTCTCCATTCCTTCTCAAGTTTGTTACGCTAATGAGTACTACATCCATCTTCTTACATCCCATTACTCACTCTTTCCATAAGCACCCACAACTAAACTCACAATTACTAGGGTTCTGACTGGAGTTTTTAGTACGGAACCTCCTCGGAAACCTTGCTTTCTTGTGTTTGAGGCAATACAAAGGAGAGTTGTTTCAATCCCCTCGCTCCACTCATTTACACTACACAAGGCAACATGGAGTAAGTAAACTCTTTCCTAAGATAGATGAAAATGAAGATAATAATTGCCACTGATTTTTCACTTTGCTACTCCTCTTTGGTTTCATATTTCAGTTTTTTGTCAGGAAACTTTCTAAAAAGTTAATTTCTCTAGTAGGAAGTAGATATATATATATATATATATATATATATATATATATATATATATATATATATATATATATATATATATATATATATATATATATATATATATATATATATATATACCTTGTTCTCAGAATAACACGAGGACAAGTTCTCAGAAGTGTCGAGTAATTGGAAAATTGCATGAAAAAGTTATTAATTTTCTATAGGAAACAATGATAAAGGGCATAGATACGTTCCAAACCTTACATAGACACACTATGCCAAAGATATAAGATAATTAAAAACATATTTTATAACTACACAGCAAAGCAGAAAGCCCCGTATCTATTTTTAACAGTATACAAAAGATATTCAGATTTACTGTACAGCAAGAAATTAACATACTATACTGTACACTATTATGCAGTAGGCAACAGTCATACAGTACACTGGGATGTGCATGGTGGCGGTGAGCAAGTCACTTAAGTGGTAAAAGAGGAGGAGGACACAGGAGAACGAAGCTCTGTCTGCAAATGTTAACATTGATAAAATAAAAATTATAAATAACCAAAGCAAGACTAAAAAACGAAAAAAAAAATCATTATGCAATGCCTAGATGTAAAACACATTCTACTCACTCTATAGGTGTGCAACAGGTAAGGGTCGAGTGTGGTGGCGGTGAGCACGTGACGTCAGCGGTAGTGGAAGAGGAGGGGGAAGTGTTAGAACGAACCCCATCTGCAAACGTAATCTAAGATAAAATAAACACAATTAATAAAAGCAAGACTAATAAACTAAACAAAAAAATATTATGCAACGCCTGAATTAATGTAACAAAAAAATAAAGATAATACATTTCACTCACTCTATTATACGGTGAGCAACAGGCATGGGACAAGCATAGTGGTGGTGAGCACGTGAGGTCAGCGGTATAAGAAGAGGAGAAGGAACCCCTATCTGCCAAATGTAAGAAACAATTAACAAAAGCAAGAGCAGAAAGCTAAATTTTTCATTACGCAACGCCTGAAATACTGTAGCAAAAAAATATGTAATACACATTCTACTCACTTTATATAAAAAGATAACACACATTCTACTCGCTCTATTATACAGTGACCAACAGATATGGGATGCATGTGGTGGCAGTGAGCACTTGACATAAGCGGTATTAGAAGAGGTAAACGAACCTCTTATCCGCCAAACGTAAGAAACAATTAACAAGAGCAAGACTAGAAAACTAAATTTTTTCATTATGCAATGCCTGAATTACTATAAAAAAAAAAATATAAAACACATTCTACTCACTCTATATACGGTGACCAACAGGTATGGGTTGAGCGTGGTGGCGGTGAGCACTTGACATAAGTGGTATTAGAAGCGGAGGACGAATCTCTATCTGCAAACGTAAAAAACAAATAACATATGCAAGACTAGAAAACTAAACTTTTTTCATTATGAATTCACTATTATTATAATTATTATTATTATTATTATTATTATTATTATTATTATTATGTACTGAACGTAGATATCACTCATCATCATTCTCTGATTACCCTAAATTAGGGTATTTTATCCACTGTGCATGGATATATCTCTTGTTATAACTGCTTGTGTTTTCGGTTCTTTTAACTTTTACAGATAACTGTATACCTGTACTATAATATCGTGGGTAGTAAACGACCAGAAAAAGACTGTGGAAGTACTAGAAGCACTTCCACAGTCTTTTCCTGGTCGTTTACTAGCCATTTTACAGGTATACAGTTATCAGTAAAATTTGAAAGAACTGAAAACACAAACAGTTATAACAAGAGATATATCCATGCACAGTGGATAAAATACCCTAATTTAGGGAAATCAGAGAATGATGATGAATGATATCTATGTTGAGTATATAATCATAACTATAATAATAACAATAATAATAAAATAATAATAATAATAATAATAATAATAATAATAATAATAATAATAATAATAATAATAATAATGAATTTCATTACGTTTAGGGTACTCGATATGGATTTAGGGAAATTTTTGTTCAGATCTAGGGTAAACTAAGCTTGTACTCATGGAAGCAGTGTCGTACACTTACCGTTTTTCCCATTTTCTCCGGAATATCCGATCGACAATATGAAAACTTCTTACTTACCATTATTTCCATTTTCCCCATAATATTCTATCGAGAATATGAAGACTCAGCCGCAGCTAAACTAAAACCAGCTTTTGCACTTTTATTTATTTTTCCGCATTTTCACGAATAGTGTGTGCGTACATACATTTACTGAGATGCAACGCCTGTTCAGTGGCGACCGTACTCTCACCACTCTCATGACGGCTCAACCCTTGCAATTTTATTTCAAGAATTATTGCCTTTCTGCCTCTTATGGGAGTAGAAGCACTTATACAGTCTTTTCCTGGGCGTTTACTGGCCATGATAATACAATATAATCTTTAAAATATAAAAGAACTGAAAATACAAACGTAACACAAACACAGAATGCTAAATATATCCACTCACTATACGGCACACTGATGGCAGCGGGGCGGGAAAAGCATCCGCGGTCACTTATTTACTAAAATAAAATAAAAAAATCGAATTTTTTGGCGGGAGTTATTCGCGAAATTCGAATTTTTTTACTATTATTTTTTTAGAGCATTATTGCGATTTCGCGAATAAAAAACAACGCGTAAAAAAGGAACAAGGTGTACTGTGATTTAAGAAAGGAATGTGCACAAGTATGCATTCTTCAGAGAGGGTGGTGGTAAAATAATGTGTGTTATTGTACTGTGTACCGTATATACTCGTGTAATGTGCGACTTTTGAAGATCTTTCTTTGAAGCTAATTTTAGGGGAGTCGCATTATACACAACATATAAAAATAATGTAAGTACTGCTGGCCTAGGCTACGCCACTGACCAAAATATATATATTCATTTACTCTAGTCAAAAAGTACAGCTGTATTTAAAATAAACATGATTTTGATAAAAGCAATGTTTTACTTAACTGTATCCAATAATAATGCATGTAATATTCACATGTTAGCATCATATTATAAAACACAATCATAGCGAATATTTATAAGAAATTTTGCCGAGCGAGACTACCATCTAGGTCTAAGCTTTTCAAAATCAGCTGCTTGTGGTAAACTAAAGAATGCAAAAAGGATTTTCTTTTACTTGTTGAAAGAAACAATTATTACTTGAACTATTATTTTAATTTTAGCATACAAAGGTACATAAACATTTATTAAAGTAAAAAGACATGCATAAATATAATAATTAATTAAAATCCCTCGAAGTCACTCTCCGTATCATTAAATAAGACTTTGAATTCTTCGTCATCTAAGCAATCATTATATTGATCATCTTCCAAATCTTCTATAATTTCATCTACATCTTCGTCAATGGCATCGTCTTCACTTCTGTTCATAGCATTTGATATGCCACATTTTATAAATGCTTTAACTATCAAATTTGTATCTATCTCAGCCCATGATTCTTTCACCCAAAAACACAGGAGAGGCAAATCCGGAGCCTTCATCCTCCCCCCCTTCGTAAATGTTTTCTCCCCTTCCAACATCCATTGGATGTTGTCTCTCGAACAGCTTTGGAAACCGAGTCTACTAGATGTGACCTAAACATATCCCACACCAAGTAAACTTTTTTCTTTCCTTAAACCACCTGGCTGTGATGCCCAAACTTTCTTTAGCCAAATCTTACATCCTTCATCGTTCATCCACCCTTTTTCATGTACGTGGACAACGATACCATCCGGGAATTTTTATATAGGCTTCAATTTTTGTTTAAAGATAACCATTGGTGAAAGTTTCGTTCCATCTGCCATACATGTAAAAATAACTGTAAAATGTGTTTTTTCATGCCCCGTAGTTTTAATAAAATTACTTTTCTCTCCCATTTTATTTACCGTCGAGTTTCAAGGCATCTCGAAGTTTAATGGAGTTTCATCCATGTTGCCAATGCACGATAATTTATAGTCATCATCTTTGCAATGTTTGATTATAAAGGATAGGAAGTTATTGATTTTTTCTTCTAGTTCTTTAGGAAGTTTTTTCTTCTTAGGCGAAGTTGTTCCTTTTAATAAATCGATTACATCATCATGCACTTGCAGTAAATTCAGGAATGCCTAATATTCTTGCTTCTTTAATTGAATAACATCTTATATTATTTTGTATTATAATAAAACCATTTTCTTGATTTTCTGACATCCACCTTGCCACTCTATCTTCTAAATGTGGCCATTTACACTTAGATACACGATTTGCACATTTATAAGGAATTACCACTAATTTCTCTTTTTGTTTTCTCCAGCTTCGGACACAGCTTTCCCCAATGCCAAACAGCTTAGCAGCTTGAACATTGTTTGTTTTTTCAGCTTGAGCTATAACTTGCAGCTTAAATTTAGCAGTATATTTCCTTGCTGATCTTTACTCCAAGGTGACTTTGGGTATAATGTAAAAAAATAAATCAGGCCTATTCTACTTGACGTCATTTGTACCATAAGTACAGTAATTGATTACTATCGTATGATGGTTGAAATGAAACAAAACAGCTGTTAACTAATTCCATTGATAACAATAACAGCTGTTTCTCGTTCACTTGTTTATATTCTCTTTTACTTTTTTTTAAATTAAAGATGGGGTAAGGAGCTGGAAGAAAAGAGGTTAGTGTATAGTGACTTGGTCTCTCAAAAAAGAAACTCGCATGATATAAAAGATACATTATAAAATAAATTTTTATGGGTGAAAATTTGGTGGTCGCACAATACGTGAGATCGCACGTTATATGAGTATATATGGTAGTTGTGGCCAAGATAGGAAATGAAAGAGTAATGGATTAGGATGTGTTGAGAGGAGAGTGGTGGTGGTAGAAAGACTGAGAGTGGATAAAATGTGAACGATTTGAGAGAGAGACAGAGAAAGGGATTATTTTATTTTATTTTATTAATTTATTGTGCCAAGGCATCAGACATTACATGAACACATACAAAATCAATGGCAACATAATGCTTCAAATGGATACACAACGAAGAATAGAACATATTTTACAGGGAGGTGTACACACTGATAAAACATTGCTGCATACTAACACACAACTCACAGTATTGCAGCACAGAGTACATTATATACTAAAGTAAAGCTCAGAGAAGTGCAAAACACACAAACACATTACAAACAAAAGCAAAACAGAATTATACAGTAACATACAAAGAAAATATGTAATATTATATACGTAACAATAAAATTAATGGCCACCAAAGTGAGGATAACGAGCAAGAATAACAAAGTACATTATATACAAAAGTAAAGCTCAAAGAAACACAGAACACACAAACACATTACAAACAAAAACCAAACAGAATTATACAGCAACATACAAAGAAAATATATAATGGTATATACAATATAATATAATTAATGACCACCAAAGTGAGGATAACAAGCAAGAATAACATCAAGGTTGTCATCAATAAGTAAAAACGAGCAGATCTGTATTAAGTTCTGACCTCGTGGTAAAACATATCTCACTGTGGGGCACTGAAGACAACAGTGGTCAAGAGTGTTAGCATTAGGACAGTCGCATAATTTACAGGAGGTGTACTGTGACATATCTAGAGTCTGGGAGACCTGCCATAAAGGCCGATACCCCATTCTGAGCCGAGCAATAACTACATTGTTTTTCCGCACCATTAAGCCGCGTCTGCGATACTTGTAGCGACTGTGAAGAAAGTGATCATGGTGCTGTATGAACACACTGTTGGCCCTCTCCGCGTCCCTGCGCCGGACCGTCATGGCAAACCCAGCTGAGTAGATGATGTTATGTAGGCATCGGAGGGAGGGCTCAGCGTCCACAGCATGCCCACCCAGCATACAGGCCGCCTTGGCAAGACGATCCGCTGTCAGCCCAATGTGAGAGGGCATCCATACAAACGACACAACAAGAGAAGCATCCCGAGCGGCAGCAAGGTAACATAGTATATCTCCCACAGCATGGCCACAGATGGGTCTTGGCGAGGATAGGGCACATAGGGCCGATTGGGAGTCACAAATTATTACCCCATTCACTCGTCGTCGAACAAGGAGAGTCACGGCATCCAAGATGGCATTCAGTTCACAGTAAGTGGAGCTCAACGAGGTGGGCAGTCTACGGCCAATCCATGAATCAGCTGGCACAGGCGGAACCATGGTGGGGGAAAACACAGCACATGCCGCCCTCCCATCTGCTTGCACAGAACCATCAACATAGATGTGGTGTGCTGCAGGGACAGACGTGGACACATCAGCAATAGTTTCCAGAGCTAACTGTTTCTGCTGGGGGGGATAGACATCCTTCGAGGTCGGTGTATATGTGACAGCGGGGAGGGGGACACGCCAGGGTGGTAAATCTGGGACAGCCGCCTGCACAGGCTTGTCGATGTTAAGGCCACGGAGAATGTCACTCACCACCCTGATAAGGTTATGACCTCCTGCTCGAAGTGGGAGCCTGGGTGCGTCTGGATCCAGGGACGTCCTCATGACAGCAGAGAAGTACGGAGCAAGAAGGGGGTAGTGAAGACACTTAACAGTAAAATAGGACACATTGGCATAAATCCTCTCCAGAAGAGGGGGCAAGTTGAGCTCCAACTGCATACTCACAATACGGGTAGATAGAGAACATCCCAAGATAAATCTCATGACTAGATTCTGGAACTTTTCAAGTGGCTCGAGACCTGGTCTAGGAAGTTGACACAAGGCAGGAGACAGATAGTCGACCACTGACCAAAGTAGTAGGATGTAGAGGGTCCTCGCCACTGGGATGGAGACTCCTGCAGCATTGTTGGCAAGCCACTTGATAAGGGCAAAGTGGGGCTCCAGATGGTCAAGAAGGCTCTTCACAAATGGATGAATTCGTTGATGTGCAGGTATAGCTGGGGTGATCCGGACTGGTGCACCTAAATACGTGTACTGTGTGCAGTGAGGGATGACATTACCACCCAAGGTCAATGCGGGCAGTGCTCTGCAGTTGCGTTAAGTAAAAATCCTGTTTTTTTCTGGGGAGATAAGGCCACAGGAGGTAGCAGACACGTAAAAAACATGGAGCACGTGTTGAAGGTCGTGAGTTGAGGTCGAGTGGATGCATATGTCGTCCGCATAGCAGGTAACTGTAGTACCGGGGATGACAGGAAGGAGGGAGAGTAGGCGATGCATAAGGATATTGAATAGAAAAGGACTTAGCACACCCCCCTGAGGAGTGCCCAGTTCAAACCGTTCATAGGAGCTGTACGACCCTTTAAAAAGGACACGTGATGTTCTGTTGCAGAGATATCCCCGTATCCATTTCAGTATGTTCCCCCAAATTCCAAAGTCCACCAGCTGGTCAAGAATAATTTCCCTGTTGGCTATATCGAAGGCAGATTTGAGGTCCAGGAAGGCAACCACACTGGTGGGAGAAAGACGGGTGTAGAGTTCAGCGAGGCAGTGATGTGTGCTCCGTTGTGGGAGGAAACCATAAAGACTGGGGGAGAGCTTACCCTGTAAACGGTGCATGAGCCGGGCAAGAAGGATGCATTCAAACACTTTGCTGAAGCAGGAGGTGAGGGAGATAGGCCTAAATTTGTCGGTTCCAGGTTTTGGTAGAGGAATAATAGTGCTTCTGGTCCAGGCAGAGGGCACATGCCCCAAGCAAAAGTAAAGATTGAAGAGCTGCAGTAGGGGGTTACCAGGAACTTTCTGAAGAAGACGGAGAACTTGATATGTAAAACCATCCTCCCCAGGGGCAGTAGCCTTAATCCTAGCAAGAGCACGTCGTAGTTCATCCTCTGTGAATAGGATGTCATCCTCTTCATCAGTCTGTAGTACTGCACCCATTAGGCAGAGGTTACGAACACTGCGGCGGGTGGAGAGTGCCTCTTGAACGTTCCCGGGAAGGTTGCAAGTTTGTGACTGCGCTGACCAGGTAGTAATGAGGTCCTGAGCATACTCAAGTGGACTGTGGTGTAGAGCACAGGTGGATTTCTTCTTGACAGCCTTCCTTATAAGATGCCACATAGTTCCAGCGCTAGTCTGATGGTTAATACTATCCGTAAATTTCTACCAATACTCCATGTGCACGCACTTCTGCAGGGCAACTAGATCATCCCTCGCCAACTGATATTGGTGCAGGTGGTCAGGCGTGGGATGTCTTTGAAAGGTGAGTCCAGCATCCACAGCTGTCCTTTCCGCCTGGGCAATACGCTGATCCAGAGTCCAGGAATGGGCCTCAGGGTGACGTGGAACGTGTGGTCTGAGAACATAATGCGTGTAGAAGTCATGTGTAGAATTCACCAGGGAGTTGTATAAGCTGTCTGGAGAAAGGAGATCAAAAGTGGGAAGGAGGTGAGAGATAAAGGAAATATAAGTGGGGCAGTATTTGGGAGGGATAGAGATGTGGGTGCGGTGATGGGGGAGGGTAGCTGGAGTCTGAAGTATGGAGTATTTCAGGCTAAGGGCAACATGGTCAGAAAAGAGA
This sequence comes from Halocaridina rubra, assembly GCA_037179515.1. Lineage (NCBI taxonomy): Eukaryota > Metazoa > Arthropoda > Malacostraca > Decapoda > Atyidae > Halocaridina > Halocaridina rubra. Next base: position 41,997 of record JAXCGZ010019598.1, read on the forward strand.
GAAGGGAAAGAAGAGCAGGAGACATTAGGTACCACAAGGCCAGCTGTGAGAATGTGATCTACAGTACCCCCACAAGCGTGTGTGGAACCACCAGTATCCCAGCGCGTGAGGCGGTAGGGGCAGATGTAGTCGAGCAGAGGCTTGCCACCGCGATTGGGAGAGGGAGATGAGTCACCAAGGGCGGGGTGTCTGGCGTTAAAATCCCCCATATAGATCATTCCACTGTCTGTAGGTATTGGAAGGGCTGGTAGATTAATCACACCTGGGGCAGAGTAGACATTGCACAATCGAAGAGTGCCATTCCCGACAGTGATTTCAAAGAGCTGAAAGGTCATATCAACTTGTGCAGAAGAACCAAGGAGCGTGTGAGGTATGGAGGAATGAATGTAGGTAATGAGTCCTCTTCTGATATAATGCACATATGAAACATACCCTGTGAGCATAGGAGCCTCCTCCCCTGGTGGAGCACCACCAGGAAAAGCCTCTTGTATGAAAATAACCTGCGGATGATGACGATAAACATAGGCTCTAAGTGCAGTGAGTTTAGGAGAGTGTCTAATTCCAAAGGCATTCCAAGAGATGGTATGAAATTGTATGCGCCTAGCAAATCTTATTCTTATTTTTGCGGAGGGCAGAAGTGGGCGGGGCACTGTCAGACGGAGCATGGGATGAAGAAGACCTGGGCTGCACATCAGTCAACTTCTCAAGGTGGGAGGCGACCCTATTAAGCTTGTCAGTGAGAGTCGTGATGGTGTCGATAACAACATGATGAGACACAACCAAACTTGCGAGAGTTCTTTCCATTGTACCTTGCTGGGTGACCATACTGTCAATGCGGGCACCTATGGTATCAAAGCGAGCCGGGAGAGCTGTACAGTGGGACTCCAGGGTAGCAACAGCCTTACGGAGAGCAATGATGTCAGCAGAGTCAGTAGGACGTAGAGACGAAGGTGCGGCGATGGGTGGTGGCAGGGGCAGTGGAGCGCACTCAGGTGGTGTGGCATGAGACCGTCTAGCACAGCCATGCCAGACGTTGACCCCAGGCATGTTGCACCGAACACACTTCCACTGCGAAGTGTCTGGCGGAGGCTGAGACGTGGATCCCAAAGCAGTATCACAAGCAGCGGCAGCAGCAGATGCGGCAGGTATACGGTGCGGGCAGGAGCGTGTGTCATGGGCAGCAGCACACCACGCACATCTGGCCGGAGGAGAACAATAGCATGAGATATGACCAGTACCCCAGCATTTAAAACACCAAGGCTGCTCGTCCTTCATCCTGCGCAATTCACAGGAAGGGAGGCAAGGGAGAAAGGAAAACTCAACGACTGGTGGGGGTGGTTCAGGGAGACTCCAGGTGATGACAATACGGTTGATAGGCTCCCCGTCTTGAAAGAACCGTCGAGCAGTGTGCACTCCTGGTAGCTCCTTGACAAGGGAAGGGTCAAGTGCAATAGGGTAGCGAGTAACGAGGTATGTTTGGAACTTACGGGGCTGCTCAATTGAGTCCTGAATATCACAACGTAGAGAAAGAAAATCACCACTCGTGACCCTGTCAATGATGTCCTTGCAACGCCTCGAGATGTAGACAAAGCGTGATGTAACCGAAGACATCTTCACCTCAGCCAGCTCCCGATTTAGACAAAAAGTTTTGGTGACATCAGTAAGCCAACGAAACTTCACTTCACTGGAGGGGTTTTCTTGGAAGCCCAGCTTGACATAATCTGCCCGGGGAGCAAAGGCTGGGGCAGCAGATGGGAAAAAAAAGAGAGAGAGAGAGAGAGAGAGAGAGAGAGAGAGAGAGAGAGAGAGAGAGAGAGAGAGAGAGAGAGATTATTTTTATTTTATTTTATTAATTTATTGCGCCAAGGCGTCAGACATTACATGAGTTCATACAAATAATGCTTCAAATGGATACAAAACCAAGAGTTGAACATGGTTTACAGGGAGGTGTACATATTGATAAAACATTGCTGCATACTAACACACAACTCACAGTATGGCAGCACAGAGTACATTATATGCAAAAGTAAAGCTCAGAGAAACGCAGAATGCACAAACAGAATTATACAGCAACATACAGAAAATATATGTATAATTCAATATAATTAATGGCCACCAAAGTGAGGATAACGAGCAAGAATAACATCAAGGTTGTCATCATTAAGTAAAAATGAGCAGATCTGTATTAAGTTCTGACCTCGTGGTAAAACATCTCTCACTGTGGGGCACTGAAGACAATAGTGGTCAAGAGTGTTAGCATTAGGATGGTCACATAATTTACAGGAGGTGTACTGTGGCATATCTAGAGTCTGGGAGACCTGCCATAAAGGCCGATACCCCATTCTGAGCCGAGCACTAACTACATTGTTTTTCCGCACCATTAACCCGCGTCTGCGATACTT
>JAXCGZ010019599.1:5000-7500 GCA_037179515.1 Halocaridina rubra
TTTCCTTCTCGCTCTTTGTGGTGTGTTCTTACCATGATTTCTTAAGCATCCTATTATATATAATACTGCATGATCATACGAATCACTTCTGGTCCTTCTACCATCCATCTTATAAAGGCTAAGAAATATTTTATGAACAAATTGACACCACTGTCACATGTATTAACTGCATTCGCTTGTTCATGGGCTTACTTAATGGCCAAGGGTGAGAAGTCTCGTCAAGATTTCTGTACAACAAATTTTCTGAAATAGAACTTCTTTTACCAAGTTTTGTGGATATGCCTTATTATAAGAGGAATTTTGGTGCTTGTATTTTAGCCTTTTGAAATGAGAATTCTCTCTGTTAAAGACTGAACCAAATAAGCAGAATGATGCATCATTTCATGTACACTGACATCTGGGCTGTAAGTTTTGCAATACGTACCCATCAGTGAAATTGTAAATGTAATCATTCAACCTTATAGTCAGTTTTTTGTTACAATTTTTCTCAGAGAAGTTTCTGGTTCCACTTTCTCATACAAGAAAGTATCAGGCTGCAAAGCAGAAGGCTTGTCCTTCGTCTTCAAATGAGGCTTTCCTCAGGTGGACTTTGTGGAACGGATGCTCTTTTCTGTGCTAGCTCCAGTTTGGAATTACTATGCATTAGTCAACAACTTTTGTGATAAAGAGATGTGCTTCGTCTTCAAATTTCTTGTATTCCAGGGCCTTCACCCAATCAAGCAGTATTTAACATTATAGGTAGAGCGTTAATGGCATGGAATAAGGGTATCTTTGTGGATTGTTGGTACTTGTTAAGTACTCGTTTTTGACTCTTCTGCAAATCTTGTTTCCCTTTAACTATTCTGGTCTTCTTTTAATCTGTATAGAAACAAAATCCTTAACTATAAACAAGAAATAGCAGAAAGATAGAAAGACAGACAGCAGACTTCAGGGCTAAAACAACAGACACACTATAAAATCAGTCATTTATTAGGATGCCTATTATAACAATTCCACTCTATTCATAAAGGAAGGAAGTATACAGACATTTTAGAACCTGTATTTTCAAATTCTCCAGGAGCAACGCCTTTAAAATATATCATGATGACATATTATGCATCAGGAACCTTCGAAAATTCCACATATGAAGTTTGCATAACTAATACCATACATATTTATATTAAGATCATAACGAAAAGTGGTCACTGGTGGCATCTTGATATATAGAGGCCATTTTCGATTGTCGACTGGCTACTATTTTTTTTTTTCAGAAGTACTTTAGAAGTACCAACATGCAATATTTGATGCTTGAATCACCAATTGAAGTATGCCGACCATATTTAAAATTATATACTGGACTAAGGGCACAGTAGAAGACAGGGGACAAAATACATTTTACTCCTCACTTGAACAGAACACACCTACCGCACATATGCTTTACATAGAAAGATTCTATGCATCAATAACGTCATATTAAGAAAATCTTTTTCTGATACAAAGGGCATGGAGACACGCGCGTTCTACACCTCACCCAATATTTAAAGAAAGAAAAGAAGGTTTTCTCTCACAAGTGACTCTTACCACAACACTTAAACTAGTTTATAAAGAAGGCCTGGAGGTTTCAGTCTTTAATGCAGTGTTACACTTCTTGATAAGATTGCAGTGTCTTCCTTTCTTAACATCACGAGCGAGAAAATTTTTCTTTTTATTCTTGTTCTAGTTCTAGTTCTTTTCTTCTATTATTATTATTGTTATTATTATTATTATTATTATTATTATTATTATTATTATTATTATTATTATTATTATTATTATTAATTTTATTATTATTATTATTATTATTATTATTATTATTATTATTATTATTATTATTATTATTATTATTATTATTATTATTATTATTTTAATTATTGATATTATTATTATTATAATTATTATTATTATCATTATTATTATTATTATTATTATTATTATTATTATTATTATTATTATTATTATTATTATTATTGTTATTATTATTAGTAGTATTGTTATTATTATTATTATTATTATTATTATTATTATTATTATTATTATTATTATTATTATTATTATTATTATTATTATTATTATTATTATTATTATTATCATTATTATTATTTTAATTATTAATATTGTTATTATTATTATTATTATTATTATTATTATTATTATTATTATTATTATTATTATTATTATTATTATTATTATTATTATTATTATTATTATTATTATTATTATTATTATTATCATTATTATTATTATTATTATTTCTCTTATCATCATTATTATTAATCCTTGCAAATGTAAATATTTTGTCCTTGTCGAAGTTTGAGATCATTAAGAGATTCTTACATGGTGACCCATCAAAACTAAGATAGTATTCAATTATCCTGCCAAGCCAGTAGGGGCTACTACCACAAGAAGAAGCCATGGGCCTCCTTATCTCCTAAGAGGTTTAATGGTGACGTACTGTAAGAACCATTTCTAGAAGTCAAGCTTA
>JAXCGZ010019599.1:15000-25000 GCA_037179515.1 Halocaridina rubra
AACCCTCACCCACATCAGCCTAGATGACACTTCTTTCCATTCCACTACCTTATTTACCATCCATTCACTCAGTAATAATGCCACACCTTCCATCGCTCTCCCCCTTTCAACCCAAGACACCCTACCTGTCACCTCACCAAATGCCACTTCTCCTTTTCCTTTCATCTTCGTCTCACACAATGCCAATACATCCATCCTCATGCTACCAAACATATATCCAATCTCACATCTTTTGCTCTCTATCGTACTACAACCACGCACATTTAGACACTCTTAAAACTAGTGTTTGGGGAGAAGTTACTCTCCCCTCTACTCCCCTTCTTCATTGACGCCTCGCAGGAGGTTAATACAAGGTGGGATTCCCAGTCCCCTCGCCCCGTCCACTTTTAGTCGCCTCCTACGACACGCAGGGAATACGTTGGGGCTATTCTTTGATGTTGTGCCCGCCACCACACACACACACACACACACACACACACACACACACACACACACACACACACACACACACACACTTGTTGCAAGAGGCAAGAAGGTTAAATGATGAAAGAAATGAAGAAGAGAAGAAAAATTTTCGTTACAGAATACTTCCAGACAAAGGGGAGATAAAGAAGATAATGACAGAAGATCAGGGGATGGGGCCTCATTAAGATTGTTATACACAAATGCTGATGGATTAGCTGGTAAGGCAGTAGAATTAAAAGATAGGATTCACAACAGTAAGGCAGATATAGTAGCAATTACAGAGACTAAGTTGAGTGAGGACATAAACAGTGTCACAGTTTTTCCTAAGGGCTTCAGAATACTAAGGGTTGAAAGATGTGAGAGGACTGGTGGAGGGATAGCACTGCTCATAAGTGAGAGGATTCAAGTTGAAGAAATAAACTTGGCTATAGAAAGTGAGTTCAGGGAATTTCTTGTTGCTCGCATAAATACTGGGTCAGAGAGCATCATAATAACTGTTGTATACAACCCACCAAGGAACCAAAATAGGCTTGAAATTTATGAAGAAAGTCATATAGGTACTATTGAAGTCATAAACTCAGTTGTTAACATGGCACAGGAGAAAAAATGTAGGATTTTGATTATGGGAGACTTTAATCATAAAGAGATAGATTGGATAAATCTTGACCCACACAGTGGTGAGGACTCATTTGGGGCAAGATTCCTAGATTGCGTACAAGGGAATTTCCTACACCAACATGTAATGGAACCAACAAGAGCCAGGGGTGGGGATGAGCCATCACTACTTGATCTAGTGTTCACAGATAATGTGTTGGATATTGAAAATATTGAGTATGAACCACCAATTGGAAAGAGTGACCACTGTGTGTTGTTGATGGAGTATATAATTGAAGATATTCTTCCTGAGAGTAGAGGCACTGAGGACATGAGGAGGAACTATCGGAAAGGAGATTACATCAAAATGAATGAGCTTTTTGCAGTTATTGACTGGAGAACCTTATTTTACAACAAATCTGTACAAGAAATGTATGACATCTTTTGTGAGAAATAAGGGAAGATAGTAGATTGCTGCATACCTGTCACTAATGTAGGTGTAATTCATGCCAGAGAGAAATGGTTCGATAATGGGTGTAAAAGAGCTAAGGAGTGGAGAGACAAATGCTGGAAAAGGTATAGGAGGAGAAAAAACATAAATGCCTGGCAAACCTACAAAAGAGCAAGAAATGACTACCTAAGTAAAAGGAGAGAGGCAGAGAGAGATTATGAGAGGGACATCACCAGGAAGGCTAAAGAAAATCCCTAGCTTTTCCACAGCTTTATCAGAGGAAAACTGAAGGTAAAAGAACAGGTTTTAAGGCTAAAGAGAGCGGATGGAAGCATCACTGAGACGGATGAAGAGATCTGCAAAGAATTGAACAAGGAGTTTCAGTCAGTATTTACAGTAGAAAATACCCCACCCCCTCAGATTGCAGTGATAGAAGCTCAAGGGCCGGTATTAGAGAACATCAACCTTACAGCCACAGAGGTATGCAAAGCGCTGATGGATTTAGATGTTCATAAAGCTACAGGTCCTGATGACATATCCCCTCATGTGCTTAAAAAATGCGCAAACACAATATCAGTGGCACTAAGTATCATATTTAAGGAGTCACTGGAGTCGGGGGAGATTCCAAGATGCTGGAAACAAGCAAATGTGATACCTATCTTCAAAAAGGGAAGGAGGGATACGGCTCTGAACTATAGACCAGTTTCCTTGACCAGCATAGTTTGCAAAGTTATGGAGAAACTACTAAGGAAACATATCTCTCTTCACTTGGAATCCTTCAACTTTTTGTCAGTGAGGCAACATGGCTTCAGAGAAGGTAGATCAACAGTAACAAACTTATTAGAATTTTATGATGAGGTAAGCCAAATCTTACAGGAAAGAGAGGGCTGGGCAGATTGCATATTCCTAGACTTCCAGAAAGCGTTTGACACTGTTCCACATGGGAGACTTATTAGGAAGCTGCAATCAATGGCTAGAATAGGTGGAAATGTCTTGGAATGGATAAAAACTTACTTAGAAGGAAGGGAACAGAGGGTTAGAGTAAGACACTCAGTGTCTGAATGGAGAAGAGTTAGTAGTGGAGTTCCACAGGGTTCAGTTTTAGGGCCACTTTTGTTCCTTGTATATGTAAATGACCTACCAGAGTCTGTAAATTCATTCATGAATATGTTTGCAGATGATGCAAAGATTGTGAAGAAAGTAAAAAACGAGAACAATGGTAGAGAACTTCAGGAGGATCTAAATAATCTGCATGAGTGGTCAGAAAAGTGGCTAATGAAATTCAATACCTCAAAATGTAAGGTAATGAGAATGGGTACAAGTGCAAGAAGGCCCAAGCTTGACTACTCGGTGGCTGGAGTACAACTTCAAGAGACAGAAAATGAGAGAGATCTAGGAGTAAACATACTGGCAGATTTGTCTCCAGAAATACATATAAATGGCGTAGTAAGGGCAGCATATGCATTCTTATCAAATGTAAGGGTAGCCTTCAGGCACATGGACAAGGAAATGTTCAGAAATATTTATGTAACCTATGTGAGGCCAAAACTCGAATATGCAGCCCCCTTTTGGAATCCGCACTTGATAAAGCACATAGCTAAGCTTGTAAAAGTTCAAAGACATGCCACGAAACTGGTGCCAGAAATACGCAATCTCGGTTATGATGAGAGGCTGAGGGAATTAGACTTGCCATCACTCGAAGCTAGAAGAGTAAGGGGGGATATGGTGACAGTCTTTAAATTCCTTCATGGTTATGATAGAGTGGATAGGGATCGATATTTCGATATGGCTGGCTCTAGAACTAGAGGTCATAGTTTGAAGCTTCGTAAGAAAACTTCTTTGCAGGATGTAAGGAAATACTTTTTCAGTGTAAGAGTAGTTGATAATTGGAATTCGCTAAGCGAGGAGGTAGTTAATGCTATCTCAATCCATAGTTTTAAGGACAGGTACGATAAGTATCACTAAGTCTAAAATGGAACCGATCAGGAGACGGGAAGATACGAGCTTTGGGCTCTTTCCCGTAAACACAATTAGGTAATCAATTAGGTAATCACACACACACACACATATATATATGTGTGTGTGTGTGTGTGTGTGTGTGTGTGTGTGTGTGTGTGTGTATGTGTGTGTGTGTGTTTGTGTGTGTATGCATGTATATTGACGTCGAGGATTAAAAGAAAGAAAATGACTTTGCGAGTACTTCCTTTTTAAGAAAAAGTCTTTATCACAGTTATATGTAATATCAACATGATATTATATGCTACTCAGGAAGTGGCAATGATGTTTCCATTCAGTTTCTACTAGTTATTGTTTGTAGTCTTATGGAAGTGGTAGGGATCTTAACATAACTTAACGAAGATGCAGTTTAAAAAGTGAAATTGTGTAAGTTGGTGTAATTTGTTTAGTGCTAAAGCTGTTTTGCTGTCTTTCTACCTGGATACTTGGGACTAATTAATGTTGTCTTGAAGGACATGCATGTTATTCATTGCAGCTTTCAAGATGTTAGAAGCTGCTTGGCCAGCATCTGGGTCATTGCTTGGAGTGATTTGGGATCCAACTTTCCGTCTTTTATTTCATGAGTGCTATATCGGGACAGACAAGAAAATTGCCCTCATCGTGCCCAGGTAACAAAAAGTATTGAGACAAAGACAAAGTAGACGCTTAGGGACAAATGAGAAATAAGAAAATGATAGGCAATAGAAAAAAAAAAACAGGATGAAAGAATAGACGAAGTAATGAAGGCCATAGCAATATGGCAGGATTAGATCAGTTTTTTGAAGGAAGGTAAGTCAAAAGAATTAGGAGGGATAGAAGGAGGAAGAGAGTTCCAGAGTCTAGAGGTAGAAGGGAAGAAGAAATCACTACAAATCTCCACACAGTACCTGTGAGATAAGGCTGCTTGACGAGTGTTACACGGACTCGGCAGTGGGGGAGGGATGCAATTTGCTACCTTGTCAAAGCAGTGATGAAAGTATTTACAATATAAAATATGGAGCTTTGATACCTTACGGAGAAGAGAAAGAAAATCCAGTTTAGAGTAAAACAAGGGTCATTAATGAGTCTGATTACTTTAGCTTCAAACCTATCAAGGAAATAAGTATAAGAAGAAGTACCCCAAATGTGATCATAGAGAAGGCGTCGCATTCTAAGATAAAGTGCATAGGGGGCCTTGGGGTTTCTTCTTGGGAAAAAAAATGCATGTTTTGATTCTGTTATCGAGATTTCCAGGTTGCATCCGAGACTTATACTGTAGATGCTGTCTGCGGTGCTTCATGAAGAGATTTGGGAAGTGCCATGGGTTGCAAAGGGGCTACTGCTTTGTATAAAGAAACATTGTTGTTGTTATCTACATCCCACTACGTGGTAAACCGGACCTGTAGGATAGATTAATTCGTGAGTGGTATTTGAGACTTGTCACACTGACAATTGGCTTAGATCCTCCTAATTCTGATTAGTGACTGGAGAGTGGAAAGTTTGCTAGACAGAGTGGAAAGGTAGAGATTATATCAATGAATGCACCCTTATAATCCCTAGAGGCCCTCCAGATGTAATGATAATAAGGGATATTAGAGCGAAAATAAAGTGTTCAAGGCCGTATCCTGTTCTGAGAATATGTTGTAGCTAAAGGTACCTTCTTAGGTGTTAGAAGGTTTGAGTCATTCTCTCTTTTTTTTCTTTTTATCTTGGTGGTGACTACTGATTGACTATATCCTGCAAGATGCCTAAGTGGCTCATAGCAGCTTTTAGTTCTCTGGTAGTCACTTCCGTGGCTTTTAGGTCGTACCTGGGAGTGGAGTTGGTCCAGATATTTAGTCTGACAGGGGAGATGGTTTTGCATTCTAATATGTAGCATAAGAGGAGTACATAGGTGCCTTTTTCTTGGCAGAAGACAGAACTTTCAGTGACGGTGTCGATAATTTCCATTTCCATTTGTATTAAAGTCTTAGTCTGTGGATGCTGATAGCAGTGATTTTGTAGGTTTTAGTGTTGGATTAGAAACTACAGGTTATTGGCTGCTTTGTTCCAAGAAGTGGAGGCTGACATGTTAAGAGTGTAGCCGCTGTGCCTGGCTATGTGCTGTTCCAGCAGTTTAATTGGTATTACGAGCTCTGATTTGTTCTTAATACATATGCAAATAATTTTTTTAATTATTTATATTTTTTGAGACCTGTTTTGCTGCTTTATCGGTTTCTTCGTTACCTCTAAAGCCGATGGGGCTAGGAATCAAGGAATGGCAAACGAATTTCTCTAAAGTGGTAATAGATATGGTATTCTGGGCAATGAATTTTAGCACTATTTTTTGCCATAATTTTTTTTTTGTGCTAGTCGTAAGGTGTCACGGGCTCGAGCTACGACAGTAAACTCGTCTGTGTAATTCAGCAGTGTGTGTTCTTTCTAGTAGACGAGTTTTCATTATTTTATTCCCTAAGAAACTGAATAGAAAGACGCTGAGAAAGCCTCCTTGAAGAGTTCCGGTTTTGTAGCGCTTGTAGTCTAAGTGGATACTGCGTAACTTGAGATGGGTGCTACGGCATTGCAGGATTTGCCTTATCCAGAGAAGGAGGTTGCCTTTAAATTGTTTACCAGTGGGTGGGAGTTTGTTTGATTCCAAATCCTTTTCCAAGACAAATGGACGATGATACTTTGCTGAATATCCGGAAATGATAAACAAGGAAGTAGTGAATTCCATGATTGCAACACCAAGCCGGTAGTGAAACATGCTAGGGAGCATAGTTCTTCGAAGTTCATTTATCACCATCTTCTCTGCTGTCTCTCTCAGACAGCCAAGGAAGGAAATGGGCCAAGGATTCTCTAAAGCCACGGGATTTGGAACAAGTAGATACGATAAGGCTCCATGAAACTGGCCAGGCTTCGTTGGTTCTGAAAAAAAGAGAGTAAAATTGTTTACCATATATATAGTTATTTCATTTGATATACAAGCAGGCATATAACCAATCTATTAATTACAGCTTATTAAAGATAGAAATCATATAAAATGTCAACCAATGTAATCTTTAAATCCCAGAGAAAAAAAAATCATTTACAGAATCAAGAAGTTGATTTTCTTGCTAAGGAGATTAATGTGGATTAAGGAAAATTATTCCTGAATTCAAATAAAATCGAAAGTCGATTTTTTTTATTCTGGTTTAATCACTTAAAAAAAAAAAGGTTCAGTATACAAAGAGATGTATTTACACTAAATCCTGTAATTCTAAATTTATTTTCCAGAACTTAGAGAATATGCGAACTGATCTTTAATAACTTTTTTTCTTTTTTGTCCGTAAATAGTGGTAATTACCAGATTGGCTGTATATCTGTCATCCCTTAGGATTTTCTTTGACGAAAAAAAAAAAAAGCTATATAAGAACTTTTTTTTCTCTGTTATTTAAGCCCTGATTCTGAAAAAAAAAAAATCGAAAGCCCTCGCCAAGTTCATTGTGTTTCATTTTCCTTCGAAGTCAGTATAATAATTTTGATTACTGCCAAGTGTTTCTCTTGCATAAATTAGGCACATATCCATCTATCTCTCTATCTGTCTATCTATCTATCTATCTATCTCTCTCTCTCTCTCTCTCTCTCTCTCTCTCTCTCTCTCTCTCTCTCTCTCTCTCTCTCTCTCTCTCTCTCTCTCTCTCTCTCTCTCTCTCTCTCTCTCTATATATATATATATATATATATATATATATATATATATATATATATATATATATATATATATATATATATTTATATATATATATATATATATATATATATATATATATATATATATATATATATATATATATATATATATATATATACATACATATATATATATATATATATATATATATATATATATATATATATATATATATATATATATATATATATATATATATATATATATATATATAATATATATATATATATGTATATATATGTACATATATATATATATATATATATATATATATATATATATATATATATATATATATATACATATATATATATATATATATATATATATATATATATATATATATATATATATATATATATATATATATATATATATATATATATATATATATATATATAGGACGTGAGGACGTGCTTCCAGTAGCTCTAGTCTTGACCATACTTAGTACAATGGAGAGTGGTGGTGTTCTTTGTGCTGGTGGTGTTAGTGGTAGTGGTGTTGGTGGTGGTGTCGTTGTTGGTGCTGTTTGTGGCTGTGCTGGGGATTTGTCCTCGTCTGACGCGAGCAAACTCATTTTTAATTTAAGAAATGAGTTGGCCGCAGTCAGGCAGGAGGTCAGATCCTTAGCTGAGGAGAACAGGGATCTGAGAGGTAAGGTAGAGGTGTTAACCAAGAAGGGACAATTGAATAGAGAAGACGACTGGAAAGTTGTGAATAAGGGTTCTACGAAGATGGTTCTTAAGAAAAATGATACTTTTAGACTACAAGTTGCTAATTCATTTAGTTCACTTAGAGATGAAGGTGACAGTGGCGGCAGTAATTCTTCAGGACCCATAGAGTCAGATAGGTGTACTAGCGATCGTAGAAATGGAAGTGGGAAAAGCTCTCAGGTCAAGAGCCTAGGTAAGTCTCCCAAGGTCGGAGTAACCCATCCTCCGGATAAGTCTCGTTCTTTGGTAATTGTAGGGGATTCACTATGCAGATATGTAGACAGGAAACTCAGGCATAGAGTTAGAGGAAAATATTTTTTCCCTGGAGCAGGTATGAAGAAGGTGGGTGAGTCAATAAATAGCTGGATTGAGAAAAAAAATGTTGTTTGTTTGATAGCTGGGGGAAATGACGTGCAGGATGGTAGAAGCGAAGAGCTGATTAGGTTGTATAGACAAGCCCTGGATAAGATCAGGAAAAGGGGTGCAGTTCCTGTGATGTGTGGTATTCTCCCTAGGCATAGCCAAAGTTCAGAGTGGTGGTCTCGAGCTATAGGAGTAAATGCTAGGATGAAAGTCTTCTGTCGGGAGAATAAAATAGGTTTTATAGACGGGTGGGATCACTTCACTAGTCGTAAGCATATGTATGCAAGGGATGGAGTGCATCTTTCTAATTCAGGTGTCTCGGTATTGGCTGGTATGATAGACAGAGAGGTAGGGGGGGTTTTGTTAGACACAAATAATGAAATGAATAATACTTGTGAAGAGAAATTAGTCAGTAAGGGTTCAGTAAATAGTGGGTCAAATAACTGGGAGTCTAAGGATAAGAACCATTTGTTACATAGAACAAATATTAACAAAAAGAATAGCCACAAGAAGGGTAAAGCTAGAGATAGTTTAAAAGTATATTATACAAATAGCCGTAGTTTAGGTAACAAGATAGAAGAACTGAGAGCCATAGTATGTAGTGAGAGACCGGATATAATATGCATTAGTGAAAGTTGGATTAATTTAGAAAGCAAACACCTTAAAGCTGAGTACATAATTACAGGATATAAACTTTATAATGCTGATCGTAGTGCAGATAGAAGAGGGGGAGGGGTAATTATGTATATTAAAGATAGCCTCAGAAGCTGCATTAAGTCTGGAATTAAGACAAATCTAAATTCAGAAACCTTATGGGTTGAAATTAAAAATAATATAGAAAGTCTAGTTGTAGGAGTAGTCTACAGACCACCTGATCTAGACAATATAGAATCGCAAGTTATATACGATGAAATTTCTAAAGTGACCAGGTCAAATAGAGTTTGCACTGTAGGCGATTTTAATTTTAGACATATTAACTGGGAAACCATAACAGGTGATAGTAGCTCTAAGGAGTTTTTGGAAGTAGTAGAAGACAATTTCCTTTCTCAGCATGTACTTGAAGCAACACGGGGGGTGAATATACTGGATTTAGTTCTTAGTAATAGAGAGAATATGGTTACAAATTTAGAAGTTGGTGAGAAATTGGGCAACAGTGACCATGATTCCATTAGATTTAACATAATTTTCAAGGAAACTATAAAGGAAAATAAGAATATTGTTCCAAACTTTAGAGCAGGAGATTTTGAGGGCTTAAAAACTAAATTATCTAATGAGGTATGGGAAGGGATTTCTGGGGTACAGATGTGGGTAGTTAATCCAGCAGGTCAGGTCGCAGGTAGCGGATTACCCCGAAATTTGAGTACCACATGCCAAGGATTATCACAAGATAAGATCAATACATTAAATTCTCTCACATGAAAGAACAGCAGTCCGTCAGTTAATATAAATTTGGATGAGGAATATAACAATTTTATCATGACTCTTAAGAATAGTCAGAGAGACTATATTCCCATGAAATATTGCAGATCAAGAAAAAATGACCCTAAATGGATGAACAATAGAATAAAGAATCTTATAGGTATTAAAAGAGGAATATACAGGAAACTAAAAAGAGGTGAAGAGCAGGTGAGGCAGCAATATATACAGTTAAACAGGGAAGTTAAAAAGATAGTTAAAGAATCGAAAAGAAAATACGAAGTTAGAATAGCAGGAGAAGCTAAAGAAAAT
>JAXCGZ010019599.1:37500-44351 GCA_037179515.1 Halocaridina rubra
GCTGGGAAGCTCCACATCAACGGGGTAATGCAATTTTTTTTTCCAGGAGTAAGGCTTCAAAAACCAGTGCTTTAAATTTATTGTTCCTCGGTGCCTGTCCGAAGAATCCAGTATGTAATGAAGGAAAGGAATCTCCTGACATCTAGTATTCACAAAAGGCATCGGAGAACACTGGACGAGCTTTCTGAGGCTTTAAGTCTCCATCGTTAGGCAATTGAAGAAGAATTGGTAGTTGGAACCCTCTTGGAATAAGATGAAGGTTGGAAAGCTCCGATTTTTATTTCTTTCCTAGAGTAAGTCTTCGATAGCCAGTGCTTTAAATTTTTTGTTCCTCGGTGCCTGTCCGATGAATCTGGTATGTAATGAAGGAGAGGAAGCTCCTGACATCTAATATTGACAAGGGGCATCAGAGAAAACTGCAAGAGCTTTTTGAGGGGTCAAGCCTCCATCGTCTGGCAATTGGAAAGAGACGATGCTTGAGAAGCTCTGCTTCCACGGTGGTAAAGTATTTTTTTTCCAAGAGTATGTCTTCGATAATCAGGGCTTTAAATTTATTGTTCCTCGGTGCCTGTAAAAGGAATCCGGTATGTTATGAAGGAAGGAAATCTCCTGACATCTAGTATTGACAAAAGGCATCGGAGAAAACTGTAGGAGCTTTCTGAGGCTTCAAGCTTCCATCGTCTGGCAAATGAAGAAGCATTGGTAGCTTGAGCCCTCTTGGAACGAGATGATGGTTGGGAAGCTCTGCTTCCACTGGGGTAGAGAATTTTTTTCCAAGAGTAAGTGATTACCTAATTGTGTTTACGGGAAAGAGCCCAAAGCTCGTATCTTCCCGTCTCCTGATCGGTTCCATTTTAGACTTAGTGATACTTATCATACCTATCCTTAAAGCTATGGATTGAGATAGCATTAACTACCTCCTCACTTAGCGAATTCCCATTACCAACTACTCTTACACTGAAAAAGTATTTCCTTACATCCTGCAAAGAAGTTTTCTTACGAAGCTTCAAACTATGACCTCTAGTTCTAGAGCCAGCCATATCAAAATATCGATCCCTATCCACTCTATCATAACCATGAAGGAATTTAAAGACTGTCACCATATCCCCCCCTCACTCTTCTAGCTTCGAGTGATGGTAAGCCTAATTCCCTCAGCCTCTCATCATAACTGAGATTGCGTTTTTCTGGCACCAGTTTCGTGGCATGTCTTTGAACTTTTTCAAGCTTAGCTATGTGCTTTTTCAAGTGCGGATTCCAAAAGGGGGCTGCATATTCGAGTTTTGGCCTCACATAGGTTACATAAATATTTCTGAGCATTTCCTTGTCCATGTGCCTGAAGGCTACCCTTACATTTGATAAGAATGCATATGCTGCCCTTACTATGCCATTTATATGTATTTCTGGAGACAAATCTGCCAGTATGTTTACTCCTAGATCTCTCTCATTTTCTGTCTCTTGAAGTTGTACTCCAGCCACCGAGTAGTCAAGCTTGGGCCTTCTTGCACTTGTACCCATTCTCATTACCTTACATTTTGAAGTATTGAATTTCATTAGCCACTTTTCTGACCACTCATGCAGATTATTTAGATCCTCCTGAAGTTCTCTACCATTGTTCTCGCTTTTTACTTTCTTCACAATCTTTGCATCATCTGCAAACATATTCATGAATGAATTTACAGACTCTGGTAGGTCATTTACATATACAAGGAACAAAAGTGGCCCTAAAACTGAACCCTGTGGAACTCCACTACTAACTCTTCTCCATTCAGACACTGAGTGTCTTACTCTAACCCTCTGTTCCCTTCCTTCTAAGTAAGTTTTTATCCATTCCAAAACATCTTCAATAACCAGTGCTTTAAATTTATTGTTCTTCGCTGCCTGTCTGAGGAATCCAGTATGTAATGAAGGAAGGAAATCTCCTGACATCTAGTATTCACAAAAGGCATCGGACAAAGCTGCAAGAGCATTCTGAGTCTTTAAGCCTCCATCGTTAGGCATATGAAGAAACATTGGTAGTTGGAACCCTCTTAGAATAAGACGATATTTGGGAAGCTTCGCTTTCATTGGGGTAAATAATTCTTTCCTAGAGTAAGTCTTCGATAGCCAGTGCTTTAAATTTATTGTTCCTCGGTGCCTGCCCGATTAATCTTGTATGTAATATAGGAAAGGAAGCTCCTGACATCTAGTATTGACAAAAGGCATCAGAGAAAACTGCCAAAGCTTTTTGAGGTTTCAAGCCTCCATCGTCGGGCAAATGGAAAGTGACGATGGTTGGGAAGCTCCGCTTCCACTGTGGTAAAGTATTTTTCTTCTAAGAGTAATTCTTCGATAACCAGGGCTTTAAATTTATTGTCCTCGGTGCCTTTACGAGGAATCCGGTATGTAAAGAAGGAAGGAAATCTCCTGACATCTAGTATTGACAAAAGGCATCGGAGAAAACTGCAGGAGCTTTCTGAGGCTTCAAGCTATCATCGTCGGGCAAATGAAAAGCATTGGTAGCATGAGCCCTCTTGGAAAGAGACGATGGTTAGGAAGCTCTGCTTCCACTGGGGTAAAGAGTTTTTTTTCCGAGAGTAAGTCTTCAATAACCAGTGCTTTATATTGATTGTTCCTCGGTGTCTGTCCGAGAAATCCAGTATGTAATGAAGGATGGGAATCTCCTGACATCTAGTACTGACAAAAGGCATCGGAGAAAACTGCAAGAGCTTTCTGAGTCTTTAAGCCTCCATCGTTAGGCAAATGAAGAAGCATTGGTAGCGTGAACTCTCTTGGAAAAAGACGATGGTTGTAAAACTCTGCTTCCACTGGAGTAAAGTGTTTTTTTACAAGAGTAAGTCTTCGATAACCCGAGCTTTATATTGATTGTTCCTCGGTGCCTGTCCGAGGAATCCGGTATGTTATAAAGGAAGGAAATCTCCTGACATCTTGCTTTCACAAAAGACATCGGTAAAAACTGCAAGAGCTTTCTGAGTCTTCAAGCCTCCATCGTTATTCAAATGAAATAGCATTGGTAGCTGGAACCCTCTTGTAAAAAGACGAATGCTGGGAAGCTCCACATCAACGGGGTAATGCAATTTTTTTTTCCAGGAGTAAGGCTTCAAAAACCAGTGCTTTAAATTTATTGTTCCTCGGTGCCTGTCCGAAGAATCCAGTATGTAATGAAGGAAAGGAATCTCCTGACATCTAGTATTCACAAAAGGCATCAGAGAACACTGGACGAGCTTTCTGAGGCTTTAAGTCTCCATCGTTAGGCAATTGAAGAAGAATTGGTAGTTGGAACCCTCTTGGAATAAGATGAAGGTTGGAAAGCTCCGATTTTTATTTCTTTCCTAGAGTAAGTCTTCGATAGCCAGTGCTTTAAATTTTTTGTTCCTCGGTGCCTGTCCGATGAATCTGGTATGTAATGAAGGAGAGGAAGCTCCTGACATCTAATATTGACAAGGGGCATCAGAGAAAACTGCAAGAGCTTTTTGAGGGGTCAAGCCTCCATCGTCTGGCAATTGGAAAGAGACGATGCTTGAGAAGCTCTGCTTCCACGGTGGTAAAGTATTTTTTTTCCAAGAGTATGTCTTCGATAATCAGGGCTTTAAATTTATTGTTCCTCGGTGCCTGTAAAAGGAATCCGGTATGTTATGAAGGAAGGAAATCTCCTGACATCTAGTATTGACAAAAGGCATCGGAGAAAACTGTAGGAGCTTTCTGAGGCTTCAAGCTTCCATCGTCTGGCAAATGAAGAAGCATTGGTAGCTTGAGCCCTCTTGGAACGAGATGATGGTTGGGAAGCTCTGCTTCCACTGGGGTAGAGAATTTTTTTCCAAGAGTAAGTGATTACCTAATTGTGTTTACGGGAAAGAGCCCAAAGCTCGTATCTTCCCGTCTCCTGATCGGTTCCATTTTAGACTTAGTGATACTTATCATACCTATCCTTAAAGCTATGGATTGAGATAGCATTAACTACCTCCTCACTTAGCGAATTCCAATTATCAACTACTCTTACACTGAAAAAGTATTTCCTTACATCCTGCAAACAAGTTTTCTTACGAAGCTTCAAACTATGACCTCTAGTTCTAGAGCCAGCCATATCAAAATATCGATCCCTATCCACTCTATCATAACCATGAAGGAATTTAAAGACTGTCACCATATCCCCCCTCACTCTTCTAGCTTCGAGTGATGGTAAGTCTAATTCCCTCAGCCTCTCATCATAACTGAGATTGCGTTTTTCTGGCACCAGTTTCGTGGCATGTCTTTGAACTTTTTCAAGCTTAGCTATGTGCTTTTTCAAGTGCGGATTCCAAAAGGGGGCTGCATATTCGAGTTTTGGCCTCACATAGGTTACATAAATATTTCTGAACATTTCCTTGTCCATGTGCCTGAAGGCTACCCTTACATTTGATAAGAATGCATATGCTGCCCTTACTATGCCATTTATATGTATTTCTGGAGACAAATCTGCCAGTATGTTTACTCCTAGATCTCTCTCATTTTCTGTCTCTTGAAGTTGTACTCCAGCCACCGAGTAGTCAAGCTTGGGCCTTCTTGCACTTGTACCCATTCTCATTACCTTACATTTTGAAGTATTGAATTTCATTAGCCACTTTTCTGACCACTCATGCAGATTATTTAGATCCTCCTGAAGTTCTCTACCATTGTTCTCGCTTTTTACTTTCTTCACAATCTTTGCATCATCTGCAAACATATTCATGAATGAATTTACAGACTCTGGTAGGTCATTTACATATACAAGGAACAAAAGTGGCCCTAAAACTGAACCCTGTGGAACTCCACTACTAACTCTTCTCCATTCAGACACTGAGTGTCTTACTCTAACCCTCTGTTCCCTTCCTTCTAAGTAAGTTTTTATCCATTCCAAAACATCTTCAATAACCAGTGCTTTAAATTTATTGTTCTTCGCTGCCTGTCTGAGGAATCCAGTATGTAATGAAGGAAGGAAATCTCCTGACATCTAGTATTCACAAAAGGCATCGGACAAAGCTGCAAGAGCATTCTGAGTCTTTAAGCCTCCATCGTTAGGCATATGAAGAAACATTGGTAGTTGGAACCCTCTTAGAATAAGACGATATTTGGGAAGCTTCGCTTTCATTGGGGTAAATAATTCTTTCCTAGAGTAAGTCTTCGATAGCCAGTGCTTTAAATTTATTGTTCCTCGGTGCCTGCCCGATTAATCTTGTATGTAATATAGGAAAGGAAGCTCCTGACATCTAGTATTGACAAAAGGCATCAGAGAAAACTGCCAAAGCTTTTTGAGGTTTCAAGCCTCCATCGTCGGGCAAATGGAAAGTGACGATGGTTGGGAAGCTCCGCTTCCACTGTGGTAAAGTATTTTCCTTCTAAGAGTAATTCTTCGATAACCAGGGCTTTAAATTTATTGTCCTCGGTGCCTTTACGAGGAATCCGGTATGTAAAGAAGGAAGGAAATCTCCTGACATCTAGTATTGACAAAAGGCATCGGAGAAAACTGCAGGAGCTTTCTGAGGCTTCAAGCTATCATCGTCGGGCAAATGAAAAGCATTGGTAGCATGAGCCCTCTTGGAAAGAGACGATGGTTAGGAAGCTCTGCTTCCACTGGGGTAAAGAGTTTTTTTTCCGAGAGTAAGTCTTCAATAACCAGTGCTTTATATTGATTGTTCCTCGGTGTCTGTCCGAGAAATCCAGTATGTAATGAAGGATGGGAATCTCCTGACATCTAGTACTGACAAAAGGCATCGGAGAAAACTGCAAGAGCTTTCTGAGTCTTTAAGCCTCCATCGTTAGGCAAATGAAGAAGCATTGGTAGCGTGAACTCTCTTGGAAAAAGACGATGGTTGTAAAACTCTGCTTCCACTGGAGTAAAGTGTTTTTTTACAAGAGTAAGTCTTCGATAACCCGAGCTTTATATTGATTGTTCCTCGGTGCCTGTCCGAGGAATCCGGTATGTTATAAAGGAAGGAAATCTCCTGACATCTTGCTTTCACAAAAGACATCGGTAAAAACTGCAAGAGCTTTCTGAGTCTTCAAGCCTCCATCGTTATTCAAATGAAATAGCATTGGTAGCTGGAACCCTCTTGTAAAAAGACGAATGCTGGGAAGCTCCACATCAACGGGGTAATGCAATTTTTTTTTCCAGGAGTAAGGCTTCAAAAACCAGTGCTTTAAATTTATTGTTCCTCGGTGCCTGTCCGAAGAATCCAGTATGTAATGAAGGAAAGGAATCTCCTGACATCTAGTATTCACAAAAGGCATCAGAGAACACTGGACGAGCTTTCTGAGGCTTTAAGTCTCCATCGTTAGGCAATTGAAGAAGAATTGGTAGTTGGAACCCTCTTGGAATAAGATGAAGGTTGGAAAGCTCCGATTTTTATTTCTTTCCTAGAGTAAGTCTTCGATAGCCAGTGCTTTAAATTTTTTGTTCCTCGGTGCCTGTCCGATGAATCTGGTATGTAATGAAGGAGAGGAAGCTCCTGACATCTAATATTGACAAGGGGCATCAGAGAAAACTGCAAGAGCTTTTTGAGGGGTCAAGCCTCCATCGTCTGGCAATTGGAAAGAGACGATGCTTGAGAAGCTCTGCTTCCACGGTGGTAAAGTATTTTTTTTCCAAGAGTATGTCTTCGATAATCAGGGCTTTAAATTTATTGTTCCTCGGTGCCTGTAAAAGGAATCCGGTATGTTATGAAGGAAGGAAATCTCCTGACATCTAGTATTGACAAAAGGCATCGGAGAAAACTGTAGGAGCTTTCTGAGGCTTCAAGCTTCCATCGTCTGGCAAATGAAGAAGCATTGGTAGCTTGAGCCCTCTTGGAACGAGATGATGGTTGGGAAGCTCTGCTTCCACTGGGGTAGAGAATTTT
>JAXCGZ010019600.1:5000-10000 GCA_037179515.1 Halocaridina rubra
TTAAGGGTAAGAAGGTTGGGGTGGTGGGTAGGAGGGTTTTGGGGGTGGATAAGAGGGCTTGGGTGGTGGGTAACCCTTGGGTTTGAAAGTAACTGCAGGGCCGTAAGTGTGGGGAAATTGGGCTTCACCGTAATAGCTCACATCAGCACGGTATCCACCGTAATGATCAGCAACGTAGGTCACCTGAAAAAGGTAAGTTAATTAATTATCACCGTGGCTCAAATGGTAGCGTCCGCGACTTTGAGGCGTCAGGTCGAGGGTTCGCGCCCCGTCACGGTCTGAGGTTAGCATGCACTCAGGGTAACGATTACATCTGCCAAAACAAGTCCTTCGCAAGAAGGCAACCGTCCTAGCCCTTGGTTGAAAAGGGAGTCCGTGACGTAAAACCGAAACAACAACAACATAGAATATGTGGATCACGGTTGCCGAGTTGGTCAGTTCTCGACTCTGGAGTTAACAGAACCTTGATCGAGACCACCGCGAAGGGTGCTAGGTAGGGAATCCAGCCTCATTCCCCAGCCGCACTCTTCCTGTGTTCACCCCCATAATGGGGACTAATAATTACTCATGATACTAATATTATTTAAGAGATACACGTGTTTTACAGATTGGTTGATTATAGTTTATCAAGAATTCAGCGATGATGATGATGAATATTATTATTATTATTATTATTATTATTATTATTATTATTATTATTATTATTATTATTATTATTATTATTATTAATTTCCCACAGAGGGAGGGGCCAAAAACACTTTCTCCTTGTTCCTCTGGTTGTCGTTAAAGTTAACTAAATGGGAAGAAGCGAGAGGACTTGGATTTCCCATCCTTTGTATTTACTTTCGTAAACAGTCAAGGTATTTTGCTTCGACTCAGCCAAACCTTTTTATTAGGGGGAATATGGCTCGTATGTATAAATAGATTATTATTAGTGATGATAATGATTATTATTATTATTATTATTATTATTATTATTATTATTATTATTATTATTATTATTATTATTATTGTTATTATTTGATGTTGATGGGTTCTGTCTAAGTGAGGAATGGAGCATTCTATGTCTCATTTTTATTTATTTATTTTTTTTGCTGTTATATCCAAGTGAGAAATTTGAGCGCTCTCTTCCTCCCATAGTTTATTTTTCTCTTTCTCTCTTACTCTGCATTTTCTTGTTCTTCCTCACATCTAATGACGTTGGGGTCGAGACTACCAACTCATGTTCCCCTGCATGTCGTAAAAGTCGCCTGAATGGGGCAATAATGAGAGGATTGGGAAAAAAGGAAAATAAAAGGAAGATAAATTTTTTTTAAGAAAATTAAAATCCTCGGTTGGTTTCACTGTGTCAGATGCTTGTTGTTCCGGTTTTACGTCACGGACTCCCTTTTCTGCCAAGGGCTAGGACGGTTGCCTTCTTGCGAAGGACTTGTTTTGGCAGATGTAATCGTTACCCTGAGTGCATGCCCTTGCTAACCTCAGACCATGACGGGGCGCAAACCCTCGACCTGACGCCTCAGAGTCGCGGACGCTACCGCTTGAGCCACGGTGACTACTTTCATTGTTTCAGATGCTCTGGCATGAAAATTTGCACTCGACCCAACTAGAAAACAGGAAATCAAATTAGATACGGTGCCAACAAAATGGTAATCCAATTATTGACATCAATTCTGAGGCGTCAGGTCGAGGGTTCGCGCCCCGTCACGGTCTGAGGTTAGCAAGGGCATGCACTCAGGGTGAGGATTACATCTGCCAAAACAAGTCCTTCGCAAGAAGGCAACCGTCCTAGCCCTTGGTAGAAAAGGGAGTCCGTGACGTAAAACCGGAACGAACTATTCCAGATATTCATGTATAAAGAACCAGAGATATGAAAGACAGAGAACTGAAATACCGATAATATTGTCACTGTTCCAGGTGCATGCATTGCAATTAAAAAAAAATGGCACTTTATCCCTCAGGAAAGGAGTGGAAATATTATGTAAAATAATAATGGATTTCCAGGCATGAAAACTGAATATAAATATTTATGAAGTCTTGTTTGTTCCATCAGGAAAACAGACGTAGAGATAAGAAAACAAAACCTGGAGAAAACATCTTTTAACCCTTTCTCTTTAAAATCATATGATCAACTTTAGTAGTCTCCGTGGCAAAATGGTAGCGTCTGCGACTCTGAAGCGGCAGGTCGAGGGTTCGCGCCCATCACGGACTGAGGTTAGTAAGGGCATACACTCAGGGTAACGATTACATCTGCCAAAACAAGTCCTTCGTAAGAAGGCAACCGTCCTAGCACTTGGTAGAAAAGGGAGTCCGTGACGTAAAACCGGATCCAATCATATGATCAACTTTCTCTCATTGGGGAGTCGAATGGGTTTAAATAATTTAGAAAATAGAAAGTTAATGAATGTTTAAACAGATAAAGATGAAGTAAGATTTAATTTTTTCTCTTGAAAACCATTGTGTAACCTTTCCTCATTTCGGAAGATGACTGGTTTTAAATGTATTTAGACAATAAAACATCTTGATAATTAATTATGATTTAGGTCGAAAAAGCTAAATTAAACATTAAGTTCCATTTCGGAGTTGGGTAGTTTTAAACCTCTTATAAACCATTTTTTTTAAAGTAAGAAACTAATGTGAAGATATTTTTCCTCTTGAATTCCGGAAGATCGACTTAGTTCCATGTGGGATTTGGATTGTTTTTAATTTTTTTCTTCTTCAATAAAGGTAAATTTTTCTACTTTAAGCGCTGCAATTCCCATATTTACATGGAATCGCTGTTTCTCGCTAGTCTCTTGGCACCTAGTGTTGGTTTGGGGTCATATATTTACGGTCTGATATTACCATTCTTGACACAAAACCCTCTCCACTAATCCGGACTTGCGGCTGGCACCGAGATGAGTTGGCATTTATTCGGGAGTTAAATATCTTTAACTCTATTAAGAAAAAATATTAAAAAAATTAAACTTAATGAGCTTGTAAATAGTAAAATACTTACCGTCTGTTTTCTACCATCAGGGAGTTGGACGGTGTAAGAACCTTTCACAGTGTTTCCGTCAGAGTTCTCAGTGTGACCAAAATCTGCTCCGGAATAGTCGTCTTTCACCCCATAGGCAAATTCATGGGGCATGGGAGGCTGCAAGAGTACAGAACTCATCATTACTGTGTAATAATTTTTTTTTGGGGGGGTTGTTTTATACTTGTTTAAATACTCCTCAGCGCAATGATCAAGAGGTATTTTTTTTTTTATACTGGTTCAGATACTCTTCAGTACCATAATAATAGTAATAATTATTTCTTATGTTCCTCTATACTTATATAGTATTTCATGGCTATGTTGATGACTCTATAGTTATTATTATTATTATTATTATTATTATTATTATTATTATTATTATTATTATTATTATTATTATTATTATTATTATTCAAACATCATTATTATTATTGCTTATGTAATTGTTTTTAAAAGCTTCACATATATAAATACAAAGAAATTATTTTTATGGATTATATATAAATATAATTTATAACTAATTAAGAACATGAAACTTTTAATGAAATAAAATTTGATAATTGAATATTATGTATGTGAAAACAAATTAAAAATGAAGGTGTCAAACTAACCCCTTTGTAATCCTTTGGAGGAGGATTACACAGTGCCATGCCCACACAGGCGAGTGCCACGAGGATCTGGAAGAGAAAGTACATACGGCTATAGCAAGCATTTACATATTATTTTTTTGCATATGGTTTAATAGTAATTGTCTGTTACATATTCGTGATACTGTAAGTATACGTTTTCGAAAACAAATTTATCTCTCTCTCTCCTCTCTCTCTCTCCTCTCTCTCTCTCTCTCTCTCTCCTCTCTCTCTCTCTCTCTCTCTCTCTCTCTCTCTCTCTCTCTCTCCTCTCTCTCTCTCTCTCTCTCTCTCTCTCTCTCTCTCTCTCTCCTCTCTCTCTCTCTCTCTCTCTCTCTCTCTCTCTCTCTCTCTCTCTCTCTCTCTCTCTCTCTCTCACATATTCGTGATACTGTAAGTATACGTTTTCGAAAACAAATTTATCTCTCTCTCTCTCTCTCTCTCTCTCTCTCTCTCTCTCTCTCTCTCTCCTCTCTCTCTCTCTCTCTCTCTCTCTCCTCTCTCTCTCTCTCTCTCTCTCTCTCTCTCTCTCTCTCTCTCTCTCTCTCTCTCTCTCTCTCTCTCTCTCTCTCTCTCTCTCTCTCTCTCTCTCTCTCTCTCTCTCTCTCTCTCTCTCTCTCCTTCTTATATGTGTTAGTAAATGTGTTTATAAATCTCTGTAGTTAATAAATAATTAGGCATTTGAATCTATAGTTTTTCAGGGGTTATAATTAATTATTTCATACGTAATTTTGCAAAAAATCCAAGCTAGGTCTCCCCGTAGGCAGAATTACTCATCATGACCCCGTCACCAACCACAGTACCGACGAATCAACAGTAACGTTTGTATTTTGAGTAAGTATTCTGGTAGTCTTTATCTGTTTTGTCCAATATACTTTGCAGTGGTTTCCAAGTGGTGCTCTAGTCTTTGGAAAACTGGAAGAAATATATGAATTATTTTGGTCGTATTAATTGGCTTTCATTGTGTCTTGATGGATTATTTTAGTGGCTTTCGTAGTACCTCGATGGTTACGAGTATTTTCACTGCATTTCTAAGTGGAGAAATGTATCTTATCTGGCTTTCTTAGTGGCTTAATGGACTATTTTAAGTGGTTTTTGTAGTGACTTCATTCATTACTTTACTGACCTTTTTCGTGTCTGCAGTGATAATTTCAACAGATTAATTATTATGAATAACTTGATTATTTAAAGTGACTTCTTAGTAAATTCATGAATTATTTCATCTGGGTTCCGTGGCTTGATGGATTATTTATCTATACCATAGAGGTTTGATTATTTCAGCTGGCTTTCAGGGTTTTGATGAATATATATACTGGTTTTACTGGCTGAGTGGATTATAGACTGAAATCCGTAATCAAATA
>JAXCGZ010019600.1:15000-20000 GCA_037179515.1 Halocaridina rubra
GACCATTATTCCCCATT
The DNA here is from genome assembly GCA_037179515.1 of Halocaridina rubra. Lineage (NCBI taxonomy): Eukaryota > Metazoa > Arthropoda > Malacostraca > Decapoda > Atyidae > Halocaridina > Halocaridina rubra. The sequence goes on from JAXCGZ010019600.1 coordinate 15,018, forward strand.
TTACCCCCCTCCCCAACCCACCTGTGACCATTATTAATGATAATAATGGCAGTAACAATAATATCAATTTAGCTCTTTTTGTCGGTCTCTATATATTTTTAGACTACAAGTGCATAGAGACTCAATATGCTTATAATCAAGTTTATATTAGCATTGATTCCCTTTTAGTGTTATATTTAACTTTAGACTATATTAACAATGGACCCCTAATAGTCTTATATTTAACTTTTAGACTACATTAAAAACCATATCATCTTATATTGACTTTAGACAGTTTTAACATTGATGACCAAATAGTTTTTTAGTTTAGTTTAGATTTTTAGACTACAGTTTAGATTTTTAGACTACATTAGCTTTGTTAACCCTGTAGGCTTTTAAATGTAGTCTACAGTTACTTTAAAGACCTATAGTCTTATATTCAATTATGACTTAATATTAATGACCCTATAACCTAATTCTTCATTTTGGATTTTATACTCTTAACATTAGTCTTATACTTAACTTTAAATCTTGAAGACTACATTACCTGTATTCTTATATTTAACTTTTGACCACATAGTCTTATATTTAACTTTTTTCTACTTTGCATAAAAACCGTACAGTCTTATATATATATATATATATATATATATATATATATATATATATATATATATATATATATATATATATATATATATATATATATATATATATATATATATATATATTCGACTTCATTCATATGTAAGACCCTATATTTTTATACAAAACTTTTGTCTAAATTATCTTCAATATCTTAGTCTTATTTATTTCCTTAGACAGCACTAGCACTGAACATCTTGATCTTATATACTGCCTTAGACTATGGTAGCACTGCACATCTAGGTCTAATTTTCATCTTAGACCATTTCGGCTTTATATATATATATATATATATATATATATATATATATATATATATATATATATATATATATATATATATATATATATATATATATATATATATATATAATGTCTCATTATTTATATTAACCATGCATACAACAGTTATGTCTCACCCTTGGCTATAATGACATGGAATAGTATCTTTTTTATATAACCTAGACTCCGAATACCCAAAGGTACTTAATTATCACCCTATATTACATTAGCTTTAACCTACACTCTGAATACCCAAAGGTACTTAATTATCACCCTAAATTACATTAGCATTAACCTAGACTCTGAATACCCAAAAGTACTTAATTATCACCCTATATTACATTAGCTTTAACCTAGACTCTGAATACCCTAAGGTATTCAATTATCACCCTAAATTAAATTAGCATTAAATACCTCATTTTCATTAATCACCGCAGATTACATTTGCCAATAGCACGATAGTCTTGCATTTCATCCTTACCTATACTGACACGAAATTCCAGTGTCTTTTTATTGGCCTTGTAGTCTGAATACCCAAGACTTTAATTTCACCCAAGACAACATTAGCATATGACACTGCATACATTAGACTCATTTTAGTCACCCTTTGACTGAATATTCACTGGTATTTAGTGTTCACCCTAGACTACATTACCATTTGACACTTAATACTCTAGAGTATTTTGTTATTCACCCTAATCTAAATATCCTAGACAAATTAGTTAGCACCCTAGACTACATTAGCATTGATAACATGAGTCTTATTTTATTAACACTAGACTGCTAATGCTGAAATTGTCTTATTTTTTCGCACTAGACTGCTACCACTCAATACATGTCTCATTTTTCACACTTAGATCACAGTACCATTGAATATGTCTTTATTTTTCATAATAACTTTCTTAATCACTGAATATAAGTGTTATTTTCCGCACATAGGCCCGATTTCTTAAACAGTGTAAACCTAGGATATGAAATCCATTTGTGTGTGTCTAGTTAACTAACAATATGGTATCCTAGGTTTACACAGTTTAAGAAATCGGGCCTTAGACTACATTAACACTGATTTCATGAGTCACTTATTACTTGAGTACTATTTTGCACTCTAGAAAATATTACTACTGAATACTAAATCGTATATTACACACTACACTACAATACCATCTAATACAAGAGTCTTATTTTTCACACTAGACTACATTATTACTCAATACATGTGTCTCAGCTTTCACAATTAGTCTTTTCATTCTTAATTTTTAACCTTATTATATTACTACCGAAGACATGAGTCTTATTTTTCACATATAAACTGCTTTACTACTAAAATTTAAGAATTAGTTTTTCAAAATTAGACTACAGTAGTACTGAAATTCCATATAAGTTTTGCTTGTAACCTTAGCCTACATAAGATTTATTATCCAAAAGGGATCTAAATTCTTTTCTAGTCTACAGCATCATTGGATAACTGAAAATTCTCTTATCCTTCACTCTAAATAATTATATTATAAACTCGAACAAAAGGAATTAGCCTATTATGGTGTTCATGCTTGTGTTTTTTTAGTGCAGCTGATTGGCTGTCAGAACTATTTGATACGTCTTAGAAATATTCTTATATATTTTAGCTAGACTTACATGGACAAAAAACAACTTTTCGGTGATTTTTGCCTGGGAAAATTGTAGAAGGCAGTAGTATTTTTAAACTTAAAATAGTTTTCTTTAAGCGAATTATTTTAAGGGATTTTGAAATTTTAATATGCTTTATGAACTATAAAAAAAAATTCCTTTATTCAATTAGATGTTATGGAATTCGTAAAATTTTTAATGGGCCCAGAAATTTCCTCTGAAAATGTCTTTTTATTTCACTCTTTTTTTATGTCTACATTTATAAAATTAATCATATATTTTATTTTGGAAGGTGTCCTTTGTTTCCTCTGAAGGTTCTTATTTTTTCAAGGGGTTCATGAACCTCTTCTTTAAGCACTTTCCAAAAGGGTAACAATAAAAAAGATTCGTAAATACTAATTTTTGGTCATTTTCCATTCATTTATCAACGTACTTATTATAGTCAGTTTTTTTTTTTTTTTTTTTTTTTTTTTGCATCTGATATATTTGTACAATCTATTTATCTTGTTATTATGCGAAGAATTTTCTCATTAATGCGTTACAATGCAATTTTTATTCCTTGTCTGAGGTGTAATATCTGTACTGGAATATTGTAATGTGAGAAAGCCAAAATACTGATTAGTAACAATAGACTCAAAAGAACGTGTATCGCTAATTGTACTTTGAATAATAACCAGCGCATACATAGATACCCTATGCTCATAAAATAATGAACACCCATATAAGAATAATGTCGTTACTATTCATAAATTATTGGATGCATTTTTATGTACTAACTGGTACCATATCTATTTTTTTTTTAAGTCAATGCAGTTATAAATAGTGATAAATGGTGATTTATAATTTATATAATACAACTTTGATACATACTCTAACAGTACTAGCAGTATAATATATAATATAACACATTGGCTCAAAGTATCACCAATATGTACATTCTTTTTTCATTGAAGGTGTATGTTTAGTATCATTGTTATAATAATAATAATAATAATAATTTATTATTATTATTATTATTATTATTATTACTTTGAAATTAAGAGATGTTTAGGTTTTGTATGGTTATCAATTAATTTAGAGTTCGTCAAACTGCATATTTTACTTATTTAGAAAAAGTTTAGAGAAAAATATTAATTTATTGAGATTTTGTCCATTATCTAATAAAGGGAACCTTGATTCATGGGGTGACCACCCAGTATCATTATTTTAATATATTGGAGTTTGGAAAGAAAGTGGTTTTCAGAACACCCAAAGCTTATTAGAATTCTTAATGTAGCACGGCTCTTTTGACCTTGTCTGTGAGGTCATTGTCTTTGCTCATATTGATTGATATGCTTAATTAGTGGAAAAATATACCAGAGTAAATCTCCTTAAGTAGTGCAAAATATTTCAGTGATTTCAATGCACAAGTAAATAGTAAGCCTTTGAGAAATTGTTTTTGGTAAAAAGAAAAGAAGACTTTTAGTACGTTGCTTCTTTGGGAGTAAATGCCAATTTGTATTTATTATGGTGCTTCCAATCACTAATTTTGTCCTAAAATCTCAATATCAGAGGTTAGGTAGATGGTAATATTTAAATATGAATTATTTTGGTGATTTTAATTCTCTGGGAAGTAGTAATCCTTGTCAGAATTATGTAAAGAAATTAAGTTCCGTATGTTTCTTATGTCAGCATATGCGGCTTTGTATTATTTATGATGACTCAAGTCGGTGACCACAACTCTCAAGGTCAGGATCAGAGGTCATGTTGACTTGTCAGACTTCGTTAGTTAAAAACTGTTCCTAGTATTTCATTGTGTATATAAATAGTAATATTAGCAGGAATTGTTATTAAGAAAAATCTTGTTGATCTTCATTGTATCCTACCTTACAAATGCAACTTCGTATTATTTATGGTAATTCTATTCTATGACCTTCACTTCAAGGTCAGCATCAGAGGTCATGTCGACTGTCAAGTATAAATAGTTAATATATGTTTCAGTGATGTCAACACTCTGGGAAGTAGTAATCCATACACAAATTATGGACAGAGAACATGAAGTTCCCTTTCATTGTTTCGTTTGTAACATGCAAAGAGAAAAAAAAAATTGGAATTACCTTTTTTTTTTATGATGATTTACCCGAAATTGAGTATTCGAATAAGAATTCCGACATATAATGAGCAATATTCTTTAGAATTATGACTTCTAGGTTATTTTTTTTTCCTCTTTTATTCTAACGCAATTCTTTATTTGCAGTAAATTTTAAGTCTTGAGTTATCTTTTTTTTTTTAGTTTTCATTTTTATTTTTATCTATATTTTTAGTCTGCATAAGGCTCATATATCTTTTACATTATTGTTAAGTGCCGTTAAAATGGGTTGTGGTTTTTTATTATAGATTTATTAATATTGCTCTTTTACTAGCTAAGACTGTGATAATAATAATAATAATAATAATAATAATAATAATAATAAT
>JAXCGZ010019600.1:25000-44264 GCA_037179515.1 Halocaridina rubra
GAAGAAGAAGAAGAAGAAGAATGATAATAATAGTAGTAGTAGTAGTAGTAGTAGTAGTAGTAGTAGTAGTAGTAGTAGTAGTAGTAGTAGTAGTAGTAGTAGTAGCAGCAGTAGCAGTAGAGTAGTAGTAGTAGTAGTAGTAGTAGTAGTAGTAGTAGTAGTAGTAGTAGTAGTAGTAATAACCATAATGATAATTATAATTGTTAACAATAATTATCAATATTTCATAACCTGCCCTTGTTTATTACATTTAATAAAAATGCATCAACATTCGAATATTTGTTATTCAATAGATTATTCTAGTACTGAATTATCCCCTCTTGGAATGGTCTCAGCATTTTATTTTTATTTTATAATGATTTTTATGTATCTTTGGAACTACTCATTTAAAATCTTGCTTTGCATCTAGTGCTTAATCTCATTGTAACTACTAATTTAAGTTCTTGAATTACATCTACTTTTTGGTCTCATTGTTTTAATATACGATTATATATTATCTTTGAGCTGCCAGTTTGAAAATGCACATTCATTGTTTTGAGCGTAAAAAAAATAATTTCAGGATGTATTCCCTGGTTATTTATTATATGTAAAATAACAGACCTTTAAATACTCTTTAAATTTTCTTGAGATACAAGTCCCAAAAAAAATTTAATATTTTTATTTAACGTTAAATTAACGTTAAAATACTTATTAGTATCAAAGGATATTTATATGCATTATATATATGCACTTTGCATACCTTTATTTATACATTATTGTATGTATTATACAGAAGATTAAAAGATAAAAAAAATTTAATATTTTTTTTCTTTAGTGATAAGATGGTGGTGGGGGGTAAGCTGGTTGGGGAGGGGGGTATGCTGAGGGCTTGAATGTGATTGGGGGTCCGAATGTGTGGGGGTACTGGGCCTCACCGTAGTAACTCACATCGGCTCTGTAACCACCGTAGTGGTCAGCGACGTAATTGACCTGTAAATGGTAAAGTGAGGTCATCAGACAAAATGTTGTAATAATTATAATAATAATAATAATAATAATAATAATAATAATAATAATGATAATATTATTTTCAACAAAATTAATTATATTTATAATACTATTATCAGGTGTAGTAATAACAAAAATATTTTAGTTGAAAAGTTCAATAATAAAAACAATAATAATAATAATACTAATACTAATAATAATAATAATAATAATAATAAATGGTAATTTCATATATATATATATATATATATATATATATATATATATATATATATATATATATATATATATATATATATATAGATAGATAGATAGATAGATAGATAGTTAGTTAGATCCTGCAACCGTATTCTCACGACTTCGAAATATATTGTATAAGAGTTTTGCGTTGCAAATATAATGATTTTTAAGAGTCATATTTCTTTCATAATTTGACTATGTCGTTTTTGCTTTGAAAATACATGTATAAAATATTGAGAAATGTGTTTGTTTTTTTAATGTTTGCTTGCTTGTTTGTTTATTTGCATATTAACTTGTTTATTAATATGCATATATCCATTCATAATATAGCTATGTCATTTCTGTTTTATAGATGTATATACAGAGCGTTTTAAAAGATATGAGTGGTTTTTTTTTAATGTTTCCTTGTTTATGTCTGTGTCTATATGTTTACTTGTTCATCTCGCAAGATGAATTAATTAACATATATATGATGTGAAAGACATTCATCATGTTTTCTGATGATTATTTTTACATTTTTTTTTTATGGTTTTGACATTAGTACATTTACGATTTTCACTGTATTGGCTGTAATGACATTTTTTTTTTTTACTTATGGGTTACAGTCATTTATTTACAGCATTCGACAGTACTTACCTATGTTTGTTTTTGTTTTTTCAGTTTTTTTTTACTGTATTCGACAGTACTTACTGTGTGTCAGTACTGTACTTACGGATGGATAACTGCAATTTTGCTATTTGACAGTACTGTGGTTACGACTTGTGTCTTTTGTCTAAAAGACAATTCTGTTGCTTTATCGGTTTGATAGTTTTGTACGTATGGCCTTTTTTTTTATTATATTTACAGAAATATAACAGCCTGATTCTGTAGCGTCGATTTGACGGTACCATACTTGAGTTTTGCTTGTGTCTTGTCTATCTGACAGAGTTGTACTTACGGATTGTCGTGTACATAATGACAATACTGTGTATGCAGCTTCCGTCTGTTTTAACTTCAATGACAGTATTGTACTTAAAGATTGCTTCTGTTTTGACTGGATTTGACAGTACCATACTTATGGATTTGTTGATGATTTATCTTTTTGACAGTTTTGTACATACGACTTGTTTCTGTAATGTGTTATTTGACAGTATCATACTAATTGATTCTGTTTTATTTGTTTGACAGTACCATACTTACAGAGTGCTTCCATACTTACAGATTTTTTTTTCCTATATGACAGTACTATACTTACGATTTGCTTCTGGTTTGTCTGTTTACAAGAGCTGTATGTACAGAATGCTGTTATTTTATCTGTTTAATGGTACTATACTTACAAATGCTGTTATTTAGACTGGATTAGACAGTACCATGCTTAAGAATTTTTGATGTTTTGTCTGTCGGACAGAACTGTACTTACGGCTCGCTGTTGTCAGATATTTGACACAACTATACAGTACTTCTGTGGTGCTTATTTGAAAGTACTAACGACTTGCCTCTGTTTCGTCTGTTTGACAGTACCATATTTACATATTGTCAATGTCTGGACTGTAATTGACATTACATTCTTACGGATTTCTGTCTGTTTTGGACCGAATTTGACAGTTCTGTATTCATGAGGTTGCGTTTTGTCTCTTTGACAGTAAGTACTGTAGCTAGTGTGTCTTATTTAACAGTACCGACATTCTTGCAGATTTATTTTGTAGTTTCTGTCTGTTAGTACTATACTTACTGACTGCTTCTATTTTCTCTATTTAATAGAACTGTACTTACAACCAGCTTCTATTCTGTCTTCTTAATACATTACTAACGGATTATTTCTATTTTTTTTTCTATTTAATAGAACTGTACTTACGGTTTGCTTCCGTTTTGTTTATTTGAGAATAACATACTTACGAATTGCTGCTGCTGCTTTGGTTGTAACCAATAATACTTACTTATTACTGACTGGCTATTACAGTGGTAACGCGCTGGCTTCGCATTCACGAGGTCGAAAGATCGGTTCCCGTCCAAGACCGAGAGTTTAAGCTGTTTACTGGCAGGAACTGCTGTGGTTGGGCACCACAGTGGGGGGTTGGGGCTTGCCCTGGCTGACGAATACCCATTGTATTGAAATGGAAATAAAGTTTGTTTGTTTGTTTGTTTGTTTTTGACTGTGTGTGTGTGTTTTTTTTTAAGTAATTGACCGTAATTTGGTTATGGATTGTTTAAGTTTTGTGTATTTGAGAGTACTAGTACTCTCAGATTGCAGTTGTGTTGGCTGAAATTGAAAGTACATAATTATGGGTTTCTGTAATTTTTTTTACTGTATTTGACAATAATGTACTTACGGATACGTCAGTATTATCTGTTTAATTGTGCTGTAATTACAGATTGCTGTTGTCCTGACTGTAATTGACAGTACTTACTTATGGGTTTTCTGGCACTTTTAACTGTACTTGACACTATTGTACTTACAAATTACCTTTAACTTTGACAGTATTGTACTGCCACTTACTTTTGTATAAACTGTAATTAACAGTCATTAGTTATGGTTTGCTGTCTTCATTGACTGTTTACAACAGTCTTTAACTTAACATTCATTGCATCTGTTTGACTGTCTGACAGTTCTTATGGCATGTTTTTGTTATATCTCTTGGACTGTACAAGTATTAACAGATTACTTACGATTTAATTGTAATTGACAGCACTGTACTTACGTACTTACGGTTTAATTGTAACTGACAGCACTGTACTTTCGTACTTACGGTTTAATTGTAATTGACAGCACTGTACTTACGTACTTACCGTTTAATTGTAATTGACAGCACGGTTTAATTGTAACTGACAGCACTGTACTTACGTACTTACGGTTTAATTGTAATTGACAGCACTGTACTTACGGTTTGCTTGCGTCCATCAGGGAGCTGAACTGTGTAAGATCCTTTGACGGTGTTGCCATCAGACGACTCGTTCTGTCCAAAATCTGTGCCGGCGTAATCGTCCTTTACCCCGTATGAGAAACTGTGGGGCATTGGAGGCTGGAGGGAAAAAAATAATAATAATAATAATTTACAACCTTGTGAGAGGAAAAATGTAATAATTTCATCAACTTGGATGGAAATAAAAAAGTAATAATTTTGTGGTGAAAAAGTTATTTTTTTTATGTTCTGTGGGAAAAATGAATAATTTTGTTAGTTTGCTTGAGAAAAAAAAAGCATAATTTTATGAGTTTATGGGGAGGGGGAGTCTTGACCATATAATAATTATATTAGCATATGGAGGAAAAGTAATAATTTCATTAAGTTGTAGGGTGAAAAAAAAGTAATTTTACTAGCTTGTGGTGGAAAAAATTAATGATTTTATTAGCTTGGCTGAAAAACGGCTATAATTTTGATAGTTTGTTGAGAGAATAAGGTCATAATTTATTGCTATTCAGGGATTATTATTTCATTGGTAAAGCAGGAATAAATGTGATAGTTTTATTACTCTGTAGTAAAAGTGATAATTCTTTTTTAGCTTAACTATACAATCAGACTCGATCTTTTAAAAGTAATTTCCTTATTCTTTCAACTCTCTCTCTCTCTCTCTCTCTCTCTCTCTCTCTCTCTCTCTCTCTCTCTCTCTCTCTCTCTCTCTCTCTCTCTCTCTCTCTCTCTCTCTCTCTCTCTCTCTCTATATATATATATATATATATATATATATATATATATATATATATATATATATATATATATATATATATATATATATATATATATATAAATATATCAAGAGGAATGTTGTTTACTTAATATATACAATAATATATCTAAATGGTCATACTTACTCCTTTTGGGGGAGGGCCATAGGGATCTGCAGGGATAGCAAGGGCCACCCCCGTGAAGACGAGTGCCAAAAAAAACTGTGGAAAACATAGGTAATATTTGTATGAGTTATATTTTGCGCATGGTAAATGACTCTCTCTCTCTCTCTCTCTCTCTCTCTCTCTCTCTCTCTCTCTCTCTCTCTCTCTCTCTCTCTCTCTCTCTCTCTCTCTCTCTCTCTCTCTCTCTCTCTCTCTCTCTCTCTCTCTCTCTCTCTCTCTCTCTCTCCCCCCCCCGTAGGACGAAATCCCTAAGATGAATGAAGGTTTGCTCTACATTGGTAAAATTTGTTTTGCTTGATATGTAAATGATAATTTTTTTAAAGACTGCACTGCTATTTTTCCGAGGGACAAGGTCGCACTGCAAAGTAGCAGATATCTAGTTTTAAACTTTTAGAATGCAATTCTTAATTTAAGATCGTCACTTCTCTTTCTCCGGTGGATAAGGTTCCATTGTTAAGTACAAATACGTAGCTTTTATGCTGTTAGGGCAATGTTATTTATATTGGAAATTAGATAGAAAGGATAATTTAAATGCAGAAATACATTAAGAAAATAGATGATGACGAGGAAGAAAAATTGAGGGAGGGTTTGCACCCGCTACTTTTGAAGGAAGATCCAAGATGAATAGTCGTGGCACAGCGTTTTCGAACTGAGATGAGGCGAGGTTCTTTATTTTAAAATTGTAATAGTAGTAGTAGTAGTAGTAGTAGTAGCAACAACAGCATCAGTGGTATTTGCCCATAAGAAATTGTAAAAATATGTGATTTAATGTGATTTGTTCTTAATAAATGTAACAGCAGATGTAGTAATAGTACTCGTTGTTGTATTAGCAACAATGACAAAGTATTTGTAACTGTAGTTAGGCTGGTGGCTGTAGCAATTTTAATTTTCTCATGAATGTAACTAGTAGTAGTAGCTGTAATAGTTTTTGCTTTAGGTATTATAATAAGAACTAATACAGTTTATCTAATATTTTCTTCCTTGTATTAGTAGTAGTAGTAGTAGTAGTAGTAGTAGTAGTAGTAGTAGTAGTAGTAAACGTCGTATATAATATGCGTTGTATTCTCAGACGTGTCAAAAGGTTGCATATATATCACGTGTGCAATTTTTGGCAATGGAGTTTCTGGAAGTAGAGAGAGTGAATTTGCAAATATTCATAATCGCGTGTTTATCATTTTTATATAGCATTAGACACTATCACGATATAAAGCGATGAGGGGTAAACCAGCCACGACTGTCAAGTTCCAGGGCAGAAGACTCATGTCCACTTACCCTGTGGTTAACCCAAGCACAGTGGTGGGGGAGGAGGAAATTGTGGTGACTCACTGTCCCTTAGGATTTAACTTAGACACCCCCTTGCAAGAGGATCACGGCAATTGTATATGTATGTATGTATGTGTGTGTATGTATGTATGTATGTATGTGTATGTATGTATGTATGTATGTATGTATGTATTTTTATGCATGCATGATATATTACTTAATGATAACGTAAGGTACTTATATAAACTGTCATTTTTACGTTCTTTTATAGACGGAAATTATTATAATGGGAGAATTACGTGTTTGAATAAATGTTTTATAATCGTGAATTATGCTAAGTCTGACTTCATAAATGTGTATATATATATATATATATATATATATATATATATATATATATATATATATATATATATATGTATTATATATATATATATATATATATATATATATATATATATATATATATATATATATATATATATATATATTATGTATGTATGTGTGTGCGTGTGTGTGTGTATTAATATGTAGTCTTCATGACACGAAGACAATAATATATATATTAATCCACACTTAGAAAGGCATATAGGAAAAATACTGATGCTCAATATGTTCACCTTCCACCGGGCCTCATCAGGAGCTTTATTAGTGAACACACAAATATATCCAGAGGAAACTTCGCAAAGAAAATATTAAAAAAAATGCAAAAAGTATTAAACTAAGAAAATATAGAATTATGATATTAAATATAATTATTCTATATTTTAGTAGTTTTTTACTTTTTAAGTTTTTTTATATATTCTTTCCGAAGTTTTATCGTAATATATTTGTGTGTGTTCACTAAAAAAAAGCTCCTGATGAGGCCCGGTGGAAGGTGAACATTTTGAGCATCTGTTGTTTTCAAGTATGCCTAAGTTTGGATATATATATATATATATATATATATATATATATATATATATATATATATATATATATAAATATATATATATATATATATATATATATGTGTGTGTGTGTGTGTGTGTATGTATGTGTGCGCGTTTGCTTGCTTGTGTGTTTATGTGTGTGCGTATGAAGACCACCTCTTTAAGCTCCTCTAAAATCCTTACAATTTATTGTGCATACAATCTCAAAATAAAATTTTAAAAAATGCGTTTTCTGACCAACACGCCAAGGAATCAAACCTGGTACCATTTTTATGGAGATCCCACCTCATAACGGACTTCAGATATGACGGATTTGATATCAAACGTATTTAGGGAATGTCGTTTAGCCGTTGATAAATGGGAGGTCGCCATCGTTAACAACTATTGTTATTATTTTTATTTTTTATTTTTTTTGGCTCTTTCATCACATGCTTTAAAGATTATATTTATTGCTTGAGGAATTTCTCCTTATATGTGGTTTAGACTTCGGAAGAGATTACGATGCAGAACATCATAATTATAGTGTCTGTGTGGGTGTGAGTATGCACATATGTCTATGTGTCTGTGTGTGTTTAATCACACTTGAGTTGCCGTAATAATTTTTGATTATTCATGCATTTTAATGCTTCATTGCGTTGTACAATAATAATAATAATAATAATAGTAATAATAATAATAATAATAATAATAATGTTATCATCCTGAATATTTAAACAACGGCATATTTTAAATTGAATATAATATTGGCTAAAGCAGTGGTTGCCAACTTCTTCTTTTTTTCTCCTACTTAAGCATCTCTAAAATACTGATCCCCCCCTGTGACATATTATTCTTATTATTAAAAAAGCGGAAAGTACCTTGTAGACTAATTACACATGTACATACATACACCAAATATTTTTATGTATGCATGCTGTATACGAACCGTATGTATTAACTCACACTCAGACTCACTAAAAAGAAAAATCACCATTAATAACACATACGCGAATTGCCCTATTAAAAACCAAATTGTCCCCTTGTGGGCGTGCCCCCCACGTTGGAAACCACGGGGCTAAAGCCTTCTGGCTGGAGCTCCACGCGAAATAATTCTCCCGGAACATTGTGTTAAATTCCGAAAAGGCTAGGACGGTTGCCTTCTTGCGAAGGACTTGTTTTGGCAGATGTAATCGTTACCCTGAGTGCATGCCCTTGTTACCCTGAGTGGTTAGCAAGGGCATGCACTCAGGGTAAGGATTACATCTGCCAAAACAAGTCCTTCCTAGAAGGCAACCGTCCTAGCCCTTGGTAGAAAAGGGAGTCCGTGACGTAAAACCGAATTGGCCGTCAGAGCTCCCACGAGACGACTACTTAATGTAATAGGTGGGACGGGGTGGTGGGCAGTAGTAGATAATCGTCAGGGAGAGCTAACAGACCAAAAAAGCCTTAAGGTATAGAGGGGAGTTGTAACAGACAATAGCAACGGTCTGTTAAAGCTGGTATAGCAGACGACCCTCTGTAAAGGAGAATGTGTACCACCAAACATGGTCTGTTTTGGCTAGTATAGCAGGGAAGAACGGCCTGTAATGGGGGGGGGGGAGCTGTAATTGTGAGATGGTAGCAGACGGCGATAGTGTGTCATGGAAGTGGTTGGCAGACGACGAAATTCTGTAATGGTGACAGGGGGGGGGGGGAGAGCAGACGATGAGAACGGCCTGTTATTGGGAAGGATAAAGACCACGACTGTCTGTAAAGCGGGCTACACACGATCAAGTAAACTTGACAAGTATGCTTGATCAAGTATTTCATCAAGTATTGTGATATTTCCCTTCGCCTCCACACGGTCAGGTATGCTTGACAAGTCTTCAGTTGAAATCACAATGTCGAGTGCAGACGACGACGACGCTCTTGCTTTGGCAGCTTTCTGTATATATATATATATATATATATATATATATATATATATATATATATATATATATATATATATATATATATATATATATATATATATATATATATATATATATATATATATATATATATATATATATATATATATAAGTATATATATATATATAAGTATATATATATATATATATATATATATATATATATATATATATATATATATATATATATATATATATATATATATATATATATATATATATATATATCTACTTATAAATATATATATATATATATATATATATATCTACTATATATATATATATATATATATATATATATATATATATATATATATATATATATATATATATATATATATATATATATCTACTTATATATATATATATATATATATATATATATATATATATATATATATATAATATATATATATATATATATATATATATATATATATATATATATATATATATATATATATATATATATATATATATATATATATATATATATATATATATATATATATATATATATATATATATATATATATATATATATATATATATATATATATATATATATATATATATATATATATATATATATATATATATCTACTTATATATATATATATATATATATATATATATATATATATATATCTACTTATATATATATATATATATATATATATATATATATATATATATATATATATATATATCTACTATATATATATATATATATATATATATATATATATATATATATATATATATATATATATATATATATATATATATATATATATATCTACTTATATATATATATATATATATATATATATATATATATATATATATATATATATATATATATATATATATAATATATATATATATATATATACGAAGACTACGCCACAACTAGCCGTGAAAAGCAAGCTATACGGATGCCAGATGTTGCTATTTTCAGGAAAAATATTTCATAATCACTGCCTTTTCAATGTATTCAAATTTTTACACAAATTGTACACAAATTTTTATTCGGCATACATTTAGTATTAACCTGAAAAAAATATATATTTTTTTAATGGAATTAAATGGAATATTATATTAATTAAACCATAAACTTGACACCCTCAACTTTGATCAAGTCTTTGGTACACACGGTCCAGTTGACTTGAACAAGTCAAGACTTGACTTGACGACATGATTCAAATTCAATCATGCCTCAAGCGACTTGTCAAGTCTAATACTTGATCAAGTCTCACCATACAGACGGTCCAGTTTGCTTGAACAAGTCACTTGATCAAGCATACTTGTCAAGTTTACTTGATCGTGTGTAGCGACCTTAATGGATGACTTTATATGTGCGGGATTTTAGCTAACGACAATGGTCTATAATGGAGAGGTGGAAATTGTATCAAGCAACAAAACGACTTTTTATGGGTGAGTTTTTAACAGACGACAATGATTGCAGCAGACGACAATAGTGGTTTGGTTTGTTAGATAAAAAGAGATGTCGATTGTGTGATATGGTGGGGGAAGGAGTTATAACCAGACGACGATGGTCAGT
Organism: Halocaridina rubra; assembly: GCA_037179515.1. Lineage (NCBI taxonomy): Eukaryota > Metazoa > Arthropoda > Malacostraca > Decapoda > Atyidae > Halocaridina > Halocaridina rubra. The sequence continues at coordinate 35,744 of JAXCGZ010019600.1, forward strand.
AATGGATGCTTGTGGTTAAACAGACTTAGACGTCAATATCTTGTCTGTTAAGGGGAAGAGATAACAGACAATAACGGGCAGTAATGGATGCAGGATGGTAGATCAACTTTTATTATTATTATTATTATTATTATTATTATTATTATTATTATTATTATTATTATTATTATTATTATTATTAATATATTCTTAGATCCCTTCGTAGCTCAGTGTTTACGTTCTTTATTACACTATATTGGCCAGGGTTCAATTACAATTGCCCTCCAAATTTTCCTGGATACGAGCGTGTGAAATGAACGCTTTAATTTCCCTCCTTTCACCACGCAACTCAGTTGGTAGTTTGAGTACACCTTAAGAACCTGATAATCAGGTGTGTACGGAGTACTTTTCCCACAGACACAGTCACTGAAGAACAGTCGTCGTGTTGTATTTCGAGCCTCAGTCGTTAAAAGGGGGCGCATTGGTTGCGTTTGTCGAAAATGAATGTGGAGGAAGGAAGTTTCTCCTGTGAGAATCAACCCGGACGCTACCGGGCAGGACTCGATAAAATTAAGGCGTATTTACCTTTCCTCTTCTGCAGCTCTGCACACAAAGATAAACTGTATGACACAACACTCTGATGTTTTTTCTTCTAAGGTAACAAGATAAATATATTGACAGAGGTTTTTCTTTCCAATGCTAACAAGATAAATATATTAGTGTTGTTATCTCACCTTACTAATCATGTTATCGACAGTTAGAGACTGTTGGAAATGATGCTGTATGACAGACAGTTATCCAGTTATATATATGATCGCAATTGGACCGTAACCTTGATGCTTTGGACCCGATTATAAAATTTTTTAGGTAATTGAAACCACGCACGGGCCTTACCATCATCATATTTCAATCCCATATTTGTGGTATTATCAAATATTCCCATAAATCAACTCCATTGGAATTCCTTTATAAGTTGGTAGTGGGTTATGGTGATATTTATATATTATTATCATGACCTTCTTTGATCACTTGGATTTAAGAAAAAAAAATAGCTAGAATAATAATAATTTTATTGATAATAATGATAATGATAATAATATATATTTTTTCCCATGCGGGTTATTATGTTCAGTGATTTTGCATGATTTATTTTTTTTAAGGTAAAGGTTAGATGGATTTTTGTTATCTAGAATTGCTTTGATCGTAATAATAATAATAATAATAATAATAATAATAATAATAATAATAATAATATGCAGTAATCAATATAGAATAAATTATTTTAATTGCTTTAATGACACTTACACACTCTCTCTCTATATTTATGATAATAATAATAATAATAATAATAATAATAATAATAATAATAATAATAATAATAATAACAATAATAATAATATTAATAATACTACTACTACTACTACTACTACTACTACTACTAATAATAATAATAATAATAATAATAATAATAATAATAATAATAATAATAATCAGTAAAAATAACATAGATATAAGTTTTCTATTACTTTAATATTCATTCTCTCTCTCTCTCTCTCTCTCTCTCTCTCTCTCTCTCTCTCTCTCTCTCTCTCTCTCTCTCTCTCTCTCTCTCTCTCTCTCTCTCTCTCTCTCTCTCTCTCTCTCTCTCTCTCTCTCTCTCTCTCTCTCTCTCTCTCTCTCTCTCTCTCAATAAATCTACTTTGATATTATATATTATTTATATCCATCCGAGTATTCCTCTTTCTGTCTAAAATAATGTTACTCATGTATTTATTTATTTATTAATTCATATATTTATATGCTTTCTATTTCTTAATTTATGTATATTTGTTGAGTAAGTCATGTATTTATATATTCGTATACTTGTATATTCGCTTTTTGTATATTTCTTTACTGTATATTTATGTATTTATTTTTATATTTTTATTTATATCTTTATTTAGACAATAAGTCTGTTTATTTATAATTATTTAATTATGAATTTATTTACTTATTTAATATATGTATTTATTATTATACTCCTTGTCTTTCACAGGTATGTACAAATAGAGTTTCGTGGTACGCTGAGTGGGTACTGAGGTAAGGTCATTTTGTACTAATAAAGCTATGTGGTAAAAGCTTGAATTTGTGGCCACCGAAGCCGTGTGATAAAGTGCTAGACTTTCATATATCGAGTCGTCGGTTCGAGACGTGCTGCTGAGGTCTTAAATAGGGTTTACACAGTCAAACTGTTCGTCGAACGCGGTTCGACAGACAAGTGTTTGAAGTGATGTTCGAACTTGTGAACGGGGTATTTGGTTGTCGAACATGGAACGTGTTCGACAACCAAATACCCCGTTTGCACGTTCGAATATCACTTCAAACACTTGTCTGTCGAACCACGTTCGACGAACCGTTTGACCGTGTAAACCCCCCTTTAGGTTACATAGTGCTATCAATCAGGGTAAGGGATATATCCCCCCCCAAATAAAAAAGGTCCTTCGGAAGAAGGCACCGTCCTAGTCCTTAATTGAAAAGTGAGTTGTGGACGTAACACAGGATCATCATTAACATTATAATGCTTGAATTTGAGAAAAAAAAAAATTAAGCCTAAGATACTCTGCCCTGCCGAAAATTTAATGATAATAATAATAATAATAATAATAATAATATTAATAATAATAATAATAATAGTGCATTTATCCTAAAAAGAGGATAAATATATATATATATATATATATATATATATATATATATATATATATATATATATATATATATATATATATATATATATATATATACTCATTTTAGGTTGATTCCATTATTATTATTATTATTATTATTATTATTATTATTATTATTATTATTATTATTATTATTATTATTATTTATTTATTTATTTTATTTCTATTTCATTTAATTCTTATCAGACGATTATATTTCAATATTCCCATTTTGTTAATATTTCCATTAACTAGTAAAATTTTTCCATGTAAAATAACGTATAAAATTTTCACATATTTTTGTCTCGAAAAATATCTAAAATAATAGAATTCGATAATGAAATCAGCAACGAAATGAAAAAAGAAATAAACGTTACATCCCATATTGCAAATTGTCTTTAGCATAAATATTGGAAGTAAGACAAATTTTTTTTTTTTTTATGTGTATTTGTACGTTTAAGAAGATAGATGAATAGATAAGTATATATATATAAATATATATATATATATATATATATATATATATATATATATATATATATATATATATATATATATATATATATATATTTCCTGTTGTATTTGCCGCTTGCCTGTATGTGTGCATTAACTTTGTAACGGTCTCAAGTAAGGTTCATCTATAGAATCTCTTCAATTTTATCCTAACCTCTACTGGGAACCTCATAACAGTGTTTCTAGTGAACTTGCTCTTTGCATGTCAGTTCCCTTGATCAAATCTGTCATATTAATTGCTTGCAAAGAGAGAGAGAGAGAGAGAGAGGAGAGAGAGAGAGAGAGAGAGAGAGAGAGAGAGAGAGAGAGAGAGAGAGAGAGAGAGAGAGAGAGAGAGAGAGAGAGAGAGAGAGAGAGAGAGAGAGAGAGAGAGAGAGAGAGAATTAAAGTGTTCATAAGTATTCATAAATTTATTTTATATGTTCAGTTGATGGGTTCTGTTCAAGTGAAGAATTGAACATATATTTTCCTCCCCAAATTCATTTTTTCTATCCCTCTTTCTCAGCATTTTCGTCTTTCTCCTGTGTTCCATAAATGTCGACGAAATGGGGCAGAGCGAGGGGACTAGTAATCTATACCTAGTATTTTCCACCCATGAAAAATCATGGCATAAATGGGAGGGCATGGTTAAAAAAGAAACTCAAATCAAACCCTAGTAATTGGGTCTCTTGAGGGGGGTACAGACGATCATTATTACTGTCAGTAAAAATACTGACACTATTCTATTGGTGTGAACTATTGTCGTCCATATGATGGACACACCGACCGTAATAATGACAGTACAGGAAATACTGTCAGTAATATTGATCGTCTGTTTAGCCCTTTAAGTTTCGTGTCAGTCGACTAAATGGGGCGGAATGAGGGGACCAGCGAATGGCCCTTCATATTTTTTTCCTTTTTAGAGTCAAGACACACCAGGGGGCTTTAGTAAAGAAAAAAAAAATATCAACCAAACCCTAGTAACTGGGCCTCTGAATATGGGCAAGTTTGGAATTAGTGAGAGGCAAAAGGAGCAGGTTGATGACACGTTTGTGAGAAGAGAGATGGATGTGTTAGAACTGAGAGAATAAAAGTCGAAAAATCTTGTGGTGAAGGTGTATGCTTTGACTCGGTCACCCACCTCATAAGGTGGATTAAGAGCTTTACTTATGAAAAGCTAGGTAGATATTTTGATGCCACGTGCTTTTATTTTTATCCGAGACAAAAAATGAGTTTTGTTGTGTAAGTGTTTGCACCCAGCATGCATACACATGTGTCCTCTCGTTTTGTGGTGTGCACACACGCGTACATGCACATTTATACATGTATGCATACATGCAGCCATACTTACATCTATGCCTACATTAGATTCGAGTAAATACATACATACATACGTATATACATACATACATACATACATACATACATACAGACAGACAGACAGACAGACAGACATTGCTTGTTCTGTGACGACACCAAGTGGTGCATTTTCCCTTCTGGAATTGGAAAAAAATACAAGTCACTTAGTGTTGGTATTTTGCCTCGATGGTCGATTTTCCTCTGACTTAACATGTAAATTTAGACCTTAGGAATGCTTTTATTGGATGGTCTGTTTAATGGTTAGAACATCCTAATTACAGGATCCATTAAAAATTAATTTCATTGTCCGAACTTGGGATTCGTAATTAGGAACAAATCTGTTTACCGGAGTTTTTAAGTGATTTCTGCTTAAAATAAAATTCTACTTTTTTACATGAGGGTTTTGGAACTTATTTTTACCGTTATCGAAGTCTGGTATTATAAAATGGTTTTATAAAGCAGCTACGGCTGTCGGGCCTAACGGCAGAATTTCCTGGCCCATTTGCCCTGTGAGTGATACAGATTGGTGATATGGGGGGGTAGCTTATTAATCCTTTGTCCCCAACGATTTAAGATGGGTGAGATGGGGAGATTTGGCATTTAGTGATTGTGTGCTTTGACTTGGCCATCCCCTTTACATGGGATATTGCAGCCATTGTATATTCATTTATGTATGTGTAGCCTTGACGTTTGCCTTTTCCATGAGAACTGCGGAACAGGTATTATTATTTTTGTTTTATATTTCAGTATGTCAATCTGAATGCGAATATCCCTCTTGTAGACGGGATTATTGAGTAAAGCCTACTGAGACTGGTTGGAGTTCTACCAGATCTCCCCTCTATGGCTTGACTCTCCTGACACTGCTCCAATTTTCAACTTTCATGGCATGCAGAACGAAGAGAGTAAAAGATACTGAATCATGGGAGTTTTTATCCTTGTAGGGAGGCAAGTATATCTCCTTCATATTCCCCTGCAAGCCGTAAAGTCGACTAATTGGAGCGAAGCAAGGGAACTGGGTATCCCCTCCTTTGTATTTTCCTCCCACAAGGAATATATATATATATATATATATATATATATATATATATATATATATATATTTATATTTATATATATTATGTTGCTTTGACTCAGCCAGCCCCATTATAAGTGGGATTATGGATCTTGTACATAAATAGATGATGGCTTAATAAGACATTTATTACTTGTGACTGTATTCTAAGTTTTCTTGGGAATTCATATATTTTCTTATATAACTTATCGTAGGGAAAGAGAGCATTTTGCTTCGTATTTTTTGCTAATTAAAGGAGGCGAGTGCAAGGTATATCTCAGTAACCAGAGGAAATAGTATTCTACTCCCGTATTCCAACATGTGTTATTGTAGCCGCCATGGGTGGGTGGTAGCGCGTGTGACTTTGATTCTTTGGGTCGTCGGTTCGAGACCCGCCACGGCCTGACGTACAGTGGGCATGCACTCGGGGTAACGGTCGCACCTGCCTAAGCCGAAGTCCTTCCTAAGGTAGCGTCGTGGCCCTTACTTGAAAAGGGAGTTCTTCACGTACAACTAGATCTCGTTACTCGTCTGTCTTAGAGGTCGCTGGAGTTAATGGTAGAGCATGCAAGTCGAAGTGACGAGCCTGATTTCATGAGTTCGAACCCAGTCGCGGAATGTTATTAAGGGCATCCACTCTTGATGCCCTTATAGCTGCCACCTGGCGTGTGTCCACCCCCCATTGAAACTGGGACGAATTGTGACCTTAAATGGACTTCTTTTTTTTTTAATTATTATTTGCGTTCCATAGAAAGCAACCAAAAGATATGGATGTTTTTTTTTTAATTATTATGGAAAGCAACTGCTAGATGCAAGTGTAACAATTAAGGCCACCCTGTTAGCGAATATGGCGTCTTATTTAAAAAAAAATTATGGTTATATTCCCAAATATTCGTTACAACAAAAGACAGGAATGACTAATACAAAATATAAATGTTATGCTAATATATTTATTACTAAATATAACATGTATTTTCTACGTATTTTATCTTAATGGTAAGGTGATGGGGGTGGGTAAGCTGGTCTTGGTGGGGGATAAGCTGGTTGGGGTGGGGGGTAAGCTGAGGGTTTGAATGTAACTGCGGGACCGTAAGTGTGGGGAAACTGAGCCTCGCCGTAGTAGCTCACATCAGCTTGGAAACCGTTGTAATGGTCAGCCACGTAGTTAACCTGCAGAAGAATAAAACCAAAAATAAAAAATAAATAGAATACGTAAACAGATAAATACGTAAATTAATTTATGCAAATCATTAAAATAAAACCCGTGTTTGATAATGATGAGACAGAGGAAAAAATAAATTAATTTTTTTTTTCTGGCGTCATTGAGATTTCGTCGTAGTACTTGTCTTCTTATGCGTCATCTCTCCTTAAGTGTTCATGTATATCTGTCATTATTAACAGTCATACATACATATACATAGGAAGTAAGACCCCCTGGTAAGAGGATGGGTGAGTCAAATCATATATTTATTCTCTAGAATTATAATAAATATAATGATAATGGTGATAACAAAAGGTCTGTAGTCTGCAAGTATAGATCGGTATTCGTACAATATATATATATATATATATATATATATTTATATATATATATATATATATATATATATATATATATATATATATATATATATATATATATATATATATATTATATATTATATATATATATAATATGTGACATAATGTAAAAATATCATAACACTATTCCTTATCGGCATTGTTTTGCTTTGTACTAATATATCCATCTTTCTTATCAAATACATGTTAAATTCCTCCCTTTCTCTCTTTCTTGATCCATAACCACACACATTCAGGGATCCTGTTACCAGGGTTCCGGATGGAGATTTTCCGTTAGAATCCTTCGTATGCCTTGACTCTCCACTGGGGGGGATGTATGATTGGGGGATTGCCAATCTCTGCGCTCTCCCCCTCCCAATAGCTAAGTTTTACGTCACAGGGGAACATGGAGACTGTGTTTGTCTCAGGAAAAAGAGAGGAGAAATTGCCTAGCACCAGAGAAAGAGAGATTGAACTATGGGAGGCAGAGATCACTTGACTCATCACTTTGAGTTAACTCTTCCACTGCCCTAAAAATTTAGAGAAAAAATGCAGAAGAGAGAATGAGAAAGTTAACTCTGGGAGACAGAGAGTTCTCAAAAAGTAGACATGCAGAATAGAGGTAATGGAGAACCTTTGCTTATGAATATTTTTTTTTACAAATTAATTATAATTAAATACAGGAGCCGCGGTAGCTAAGTGATAGAGCGCGCCATTCGGGAAGTGATGAACCTGACTAATACAGGTTCGATACCGCCGCGACGTGTCAGAAAGAATATCCAGCTTTAATCACCCAGATTCCACGAGTAGGTGTCCACCCCATTTGAATTGGGATTGAAACGGTAATATTTTAGGTATATGCATAAAGACATGAAAAAATCTTATAGACATGTTGAATAAGTGAACGAAAAATGCAAGCAGTGTTGATAAGAAAGAGTGATCTAAAAGGAACGTCATAGTGGAGAATGCTATTCATTAAGAACGTGTGAAATATAGTGTCCAAAGGAAGTTATAACTTATCCCGTAGATTTGTATCGTAATTAACGATGAAGAAAACCATAAATGATATAAGAAAAGGGGAACGAAAACTTAAATTACCAATTACTCTCCGTGAAATGGTTGTCAAAATAGTGTTATTAATAATCCTGTAGACTCGAAGAATAATTGAGGGAGACATCCATAGAAGCCTACAGTAGATGATATGAGGAGTAGGTTACTCTTTTAGACACAATTGTAGTACGGTTACCAATATCGAGCTAAAACAATCCTGTAGAAGTGTTCCGGTTTTACGTCACCGACTCACTTCTCTAACAAGGGCTAGGACGGTCGCCTTCTTGCGAAGGACTTGTTTTGGCAGATGTAATCGATACCCTGA
>JAXCGZ010019601.1:2500-17500 GCA_037179515.1 Halocaridina rubra
TATATATATATATATATATATATATATATATATATATATATATATATATATATATATATATATATATATATATATATATATATATATATATATATATATATATATATATATATATATATATATATATATATATATATATATATATATATATATATATATATATATATATATATATATATATATATATATATATATATATATATATATATATATATATATATATATATATATATATATATATATATATATATATATATATATATATATATATATATATATATATATATATATATATATATATATATATATATATATATATATATATATATATATATATATATATATATATATATATATATATATATATATATATATATATATATATATATATATATATATATATATATATATATATATATATATATATATATATATATATATATATATATATATATATATATATATATATATATATATATATATATATATATATATATATATATATATATATATATATATATATATATATATATATATATATATATATATATATATATATATATATATATATATATATATATATATATATATATATATATATATATATATATATATATATATATATATATATATATATATATATATATATATATATATATATATATATATATATATATATATATATATATATATATATATATATATATATATATATATATATATATATATATATATATATATATATATATATATATATATATATATATATATATATATATATATATATATATATATATATATATATATATATATATATATATATATATATATATATATATATATATATATTATATATATATATATATATATATATATATATATATATATATATATATATATATATATATATATATATATATATATATATATATATATATATATATATATATATATATATATATATATATATATATATATATATATATATATATATATATATATATATATATATATATATATATATATATATATATATATATATATATATATATATATATATATATATATATATATATATATAGATAGATAGATAGTCCTAGTAAACAAAATCTACGATGGACGGTATATTTCTAGGAAATGCATATTTTGAAGAATTGCTGCATTTATAAAGCATGTTTATGGATGTAATGCAATGTATGAGTTCCTAATGTACATATTGTTAATTAAATATGTAAAATGTTTGTCGTTGTGTGTAAATAAACCACATAAACAGTGAAAATTCAAGATAACCGCATTTTTATTTGATTGATGATATCTTTTTTTTTCCAGGAATGTTGTATATGATTTTTTATCATAACAGATTGTCATCAATTCACAGTTACCCCAAGTGCATGAATGTTACTTATTTGCATTGACATGCATAAATTGAAATAAATGTCTTAATGAGCTTACTCTTTATTTCCAGAACATGTTGTGCCATTAAGGAAGCTATCTGTAGCCTTAAACGAAACTGGTCCAGTACATTTATGAATTGCATTATATGCCAAGACGTCAAAAAAGCAGTCAAGTTGCACATTCCGACAAAACAAGTCCTACAAGCATTCCTAGAAGCAGCACAAAGCAGGTCCAAACTTTGGGATTCTCAAAACAGAGGTGCAGTCGAGTGTGTTCTTGGAATTGCCAATGTAGAAAAATAGAATGTAGTCTGGCACTGGTCTTGTTATGCTTCTTTTACTAGCAAAAGCCACATATGCAGGCAGGAGAGAGAACCGACAGCTACCGACGAGGATGAAGGGCCAAGTAGACCATCATCAACACTTAGAGGCTCTTCTGTGGCTATTGATTGAAATACATACATGTTCTGCTAATATGTGACTTTGAAGGTCAAAATCTCGTCGGTTACTGCGATGAATAGGAATGACTGGATTTTAAAAGCCGCAAAATATGACCAACGCCTATCTGTTGACCTTGCTGGGGTCAGTGACCTCATAGCTGCTGAAGGAAAATACACAATCCATGTTACCAGCAGTTTCTTTGTAAGACTTCCAAAACAATAGAAAGTGCACAAACTACAGCTCTAGCTATGAAATGGTTGATTGATGTATTAACAACAGTGGCAACAAAGGCACACGTCTTCTAGCTATGCGAGGTATGGCAGAGATATTGTGATTTGGCAGAAAATGCAAAGATAACCATACGCCCATCTTACATAAGAACATAAGAACATAAGAATAGAGGACACTGCAACATACCTACTGGCACACACGAGGCAGCTCCATTTTTGAATTGTATTTTCAGCATGTCTAAATTATTCTATTCTACTCTAATTATTTATTCTATTTTACTTTTTATGATTTTTCTAATAAGCACTAACCTATTCATACCCACCCTACCTCAGTCATATGTCTATCTAATCTACATTTGAAGGTGTCTAAGGTATTGGCATTTACTATCATACTAGGAAGCTTGTTCCATGCATCAGCTACTCTATTACCAAACCAATTTTTACCAATTTCCCTTCTGAACCTAAATATATCAAGCTTAAATCCATTATTACGAGTTCTGGTTTGATCATGAATTTTTTAAACTTTATTAATATCTCCCTTGTTAATCCGTTTAAACCATTTATACACTTCAATCATATCCCCCCTAACTCTTCGCCTCTCTAGAGAATGTAGATAAAGTTTTTTTAATCTGTCCTCATATGGTAGATTTCTGATATTGTGTATCATCTTGGTCATTCTTCGCTGCACTCTCTCCAAGGATTCAATTTCCATCCTATAATAGGGTGACCAGAATTGCACAGCATAATCTAAATGGGGCCTAACTAATGCAAGATAGAGCTGCAAAATAACTTTTTCCGTCCTATTGCTAACACTTCTTGAGATAAATCCTAAAATTCTGTTTGCTTTATTTCTGACTGCTGTGCATTGCTCTCTTGGCTTAAGACTACTACTCACAAGAACTCCCAAATCCCTTTCACACTGAGAACTCATGATTTCATGGTTATTTAGCTTATAACTAGTATTGTCTTTTATAGTACCCATTTTAACTACTTTACATTTTTCAACATTAAATTCCATTTGCCATTTGTCCGACCATTCAGATAATCTATTTAGATCTTCCTGTAAAGCATGAATGTCTTTTTTTCCATTTTTATAATTCTACCTATTTTATTGTCGTCTGCGAATTTACTTAGGTTACTGCTGATATCCGAATCCAGATCATTTAGATATGCGATGAACAATAGGGGACCCAGTACCGAGCCTTGTGGTACCCCGCTAGTAACCGAGCCCCACTCCGATTTCTCTCCATTTATGCAAACCCTCAGTTTTCTGTCTTTTAACCATCGTTTGATCCATCTGAGAACAGCTCCTCCTATACCATGAGCTTCCAGCTTTTTAATTAATCTTTTGTGAGGAACTCTATCAAAAGCTTTGCTAAAATCTAGATATATTGTATCATATTCTTTGCCACAATCTACTGCCTCGTAAACTTCTGAATAAAAAGACAGTAAGTTTGTAAGGCACGAAAAACCCTTAAGAAACCCGTGTTGTGAAAGTTTTATCAGTCTGTGTAATTCTAGATGTGCCCTTATTTTAGTTGCAATTATGGATTCTAGAATCTTACCCACTGTTGACGTTAAACTTACCGGCCTATAATTATTATTTTTAACTCGTTCTCCTTTTTTAAATATTGGTACCACATATGACAATTTCCACTCCATGGGTACCGATCCTAATTTTATTGAATTATTAAATAATGCAGTTAGTGGACAACTAAGCTCTTCCTTGCATTCTTTTAATATTCTAGCATATATTCCATCAGGTCCCGGAGATTTATGAGCCTTTAATTTATCTATTTATTTTATTACCTCCTCTCTCGTAATATTTATTGAAGTAAGTATATTATCGGGACTGTCTCTGTAAATGGATTCTACTTCCGGAATATTTTCCAAGTTTTCATTGGTAAATACAGATAAGAAATAATCATTTAAACATGTACACATCACTTTATCATCATCTGTGATATGGCCATTGGCTACTTCAATTGGTCCGACTTTTCCTTAAATTTTGTTTGATAATGTTGATAAAACCCTTTAGGATTTTCTTTAGCTTCTCCTGCTATTCTAACTTCGTATTTTCTTTTCGACTCTCTAACTATCTTTTTAACTTCCTTGTTTAACTGTATATATTGCTGCCTCAACTGCCTTCACCTCTTTTTAGTTTCCTGTATATTCCTCTTTTAATACCTATAAGATTCTTTATTCTATTGTTCATCCATTTAGGGTCATTTTTTCTTGATCTGCAATGTTTCATGGGAATATAGTCTCTCTGACTATTCTTCAAGGTCATGACAAAATTTTTATATTCCTCATCCAAATTTATATTAACTGACGGACTGCTGTTCTTTCCTGTGAGAGAATTTAATGTATTGATCTTATCTTGTGATAATCCTTGGCATGTGGTAGTCAAATCTCGGGGTAATCTGCTACCTGCGACCTGACCTGCTGGATTAACTACCCACATCTGTACCCCAGAAATCCCTTCCCATACCTCATTAGATCATTTAGTTTTTAAGCCCTCAAAATCTCCTGCTCTAAAGTTTGGAACAATATTCTTATTTTCCTTTATAGTTTCCTTGAAAATTATGTTAAATCTAATGGAATCATGGTCACTGTTGCCCAATTGTTCACCAACTTCTAAATTTGTAACCATATTCTCTCTATTACTAAGAACTAAATCTAGTATATTCACTCCCCGTGTTGCTTCAAGTACATGCTAAGAAAGGAAATTGTCTTCTACTACTTCCAAAAACTCCTTAGAGCTACTATCACCTGTTATGGTTTCCCAGTTAATATTTCTAAAATTAAAATCGCCTACAATGCAAACTCTATTTGACCTGGTCACTTTAGAAATTTCATCGTATATAACTTGCGTCTTTATATTATCTAGATCAGGTGGTCTGTAGACTACTCCTACAACTAGACTTTCTATATTATTTTTAATTTCAACCCATAAGGTTTCTGAATTTAGATTTGTCTTAATTCCAGACTTAATGCAGCTTCTAAGGCTATCTTTAATATACATAATTACCCCTCCCCCTCTTCTATCTGCACTGCGATCAGCATTATAAAGTTTATATCCTGTAATTATGTACTCAGCTTTAAGGTGTTTGCTTTCTAAATTAATCCAACTTTCACTAATGCATATTATATCCGGTCTCTCACTACATACTATGGCTCTCAGTTCTTCTATCTTGTTACCTAAACTACGGCTATTTATATAATATATTTTTAAACTTTCTCTAGGTTTACCCTTCTTGTGGCTATTCTTTTTGTTAATATTTGTTCTATGTAACAAATGGTTATTATCCTTAAACTCCCAGTTATTTGACCCACTATTTACTGAACCCTTACTGACTAATTTCTCTGCAAAAGTATTATTCATTTCATTATTTATATCTAACAAAACCCCCCTACCTCTCTGTCTATCATACCAGCCAATACCGAGACACCTGAATTAGAAAGATGCACTCCATCCCTTGCATACATATGCTTACGACTAGTGAAGCAGAGTACATTTAAAGAAACACTGGAACAACGCCTGGATAAGGTATATGAATTGACAAATCTAAAAGAACCAGAGACGTTCCTCATACCAGCTGGATGTGGACATGCCTATTTCTCAATATTACTCTCTGAAAATGAGGAACCAACACTGATTCCAAAGTATCAGGCTCAAAATGGATTTCTTGAGATGCTTCATGTGGCTTTGAGACTGAGAGGTGATGATATACTGGCACGTTCCATGGACAGGGGATTTGTTGTCAATGAAGATAAAGTGATATCATGCATCCCAAAGAGCATTTTTATGTTCCTTTGGTTGATGTTTGGTGGACAGAGTCATTTGGAAGCAGACCCAGACAATATAGCAGATGATACAAAACAGGATGACAGTCAAGGGAGAGTTTGCACAAGACTTGGTTTACAACGTCACTGGAGTTATGCACTGGACCCCTAATCATCTTGGGCTTACCAGCACTTTGCACAAGGCTACAAGGACCTAAGAACTTGTTTAACTATTTCACATAGCTACACACATTATAAGTTACCTGAAAAAACTACAGGTTGACATATCCCTGACTGAGAGTACACCGAAAACAATGGATACAGAAATAGGAGCAGTGATTCCACCAAACTTTGTACCAAATAGACTCGGGCACTTCATGTGTGATAACATTGACATCAATGAAAACAGTTTTGATGGAAAAGCTGCTTCCATGCCATACAGATCGCTGGATGGTAAAGAGATCCCAAAGCAAACATAAGACTGAAAAACCTTCACCCTTCCCCCAAACACGAGTCTGAGAGTTTCTAATGTCATGGATCAACTTTCACCTGCTGCAGTTTTGACAGGGAGACTAAAACCTAGAGCAACTGAGGGCATCATCAAAGATTGGTACAATGGATCAAATGATGACAATCCATCAGTAGCTTAAGCCATGGCCAAGGACATGGCCTTTTTCCTGAAACAACAGGATGTGGACATCAAGGCAGGCTGGACACATTTTAACCAAATCAACAGTAGCACCAATCCTGAAATGACAAGTGTTGGTTACAAACCAATTGTCTAGGCCCCAGCCCATGAACTTGACACTCTCCATATGGTGGTTCAGAGATGCAAACACATTGCAACACAACTTGGACAACGCCATCCCGTACTTACATTTGATGAAGCTCTTTATTGTAAGCTGATGAAGCTCAAGTGAGTAAAGGACAAATACCAGGCCTTCCTGATTGTCAGAATGGGGGATTGCACATATTGCTGAACTTTCTGAAGGTCATTGGTGAAACTATCTCAATCATCTGGTCTACTCTAGGCTTGGGTTGAAAGCAAAATCCTTGGTCCTGGTACAGCAGAACAAGTCTTCATGGTCAAAGACAGTCTTCTGGCAGCACTGAAATAGTTCAATCTATTCTCAGATGAGGCATGTGACAATCTGGAGAACATTGCAACAAATGACATTGCCACAAAGGAAATTGAAAACGGCATACTAGATATGCACTCAAAAGGACAGGAGAACTTGGACAACTTCATCCAAGAGAGGTTCATTGTTCCAGAACCGAGACAGGTCAAATTACGAGCTCCTCTACCCAAAATGAAGGCCCTCAGATTTGCTTCACTCTATGAAGTGCAACACAAAGATTCGAAACAGAATGGTATTGAAAGGTCCATCAAAGCAAATAGGAAAATTATCCAGTGCTTGATCACTGTCTATGTTAGAAGTACTGATGCATGAACTTTTAATAGTCCCCTTGGCTCAAGCTGAGACAAATGGTAGACTTTGATCTGGGTCAAAAGTAGACTTGGCTCAAGTACTTACTTCAAGGATATAACGTCCTCCCCGCATAGGTGCTGCAGACCTTTGGGAAACAGCAACACTCATAATAATTGGTGGTCAACCATTGGTTTGTTCCTTTGGGAAATCACCCAATGCAGCCACATATGGAGACCTAACTGACAATCTCATTGGAGCTGCTCTTCAAGGTAGGGCACTGTTCACACGAACTGATGTAATGTTTGACAGATACTACGAGAATTCCATCAAATAGGGAATAAGGATACAACGTGGTCAAGTATCAGCTACAATCTAACATTTGATTGAAGGCAGGAGGAATGTTACACTCTCAGCAAAGTGGGATTCTTTCATGGCACTCCCTGAAAACAAGGCAGACTTGTTCAATTTCCTCTCACAATATCTGATGCTAAAGGATTCAGCAAACAAAACTGTTGTGGTATCTGGTGGATTCATCAATGAAGAGCAGGTGGAATCATTGGATCCAGAAGCAGATACAGACAAACTCAAAGCTCGTCACAAATAGGCAGTTACAAGAATGATTCTGCATTGTACAGAAATTCAAGCCTTTAGCACTTTGATAGCTGCACGTGACACAAATGTCCCGGTATTACTACTTGCATATTTCCACAAAATGCCCAGTGACAAAGTTAGGTTGAAGGCATGAACAGCTGCAAACAGGAAGTATATTCCTATACACACCATTGTGGAATGGCTTGCTTTTGATATCGATAAAATGGAATCTAATACAGCGTTTCATGCCCTCACTGGTAGTGACATAGCTTCATACCTCTTCAGGCATGTAAAGAAAACTTGCTGGAAAGTGTTTCGAGAACACTCACACCTAATTGAAGGTCTAGATCAAGGCGAACTTGATGATGTGACAGCGAAGAACGCTGAATTATTCATCTGTAAGTTGTAGAAGGTCCCAAACATCACAACAGACAACGAGGCTTGTGAAATCCTGTTCGTGAAGTCCAGTGTTCCAGTGACTCCTCCACCAACTGGTGATACTGTTTTGTTTCACATCCAAAGAGTTCACTATCAAACCGCTGTGTGGCAACAGGCAAATGAACAGTATCTAGAACTACCTCACCCAGAGACGATGAGGTTGAGGATGGAAGGCGCATCAGTGGTGCCAACAGTGATGTTTCTACCCCCAGTCCGAGACTCATGTGTGGAACTGATTAACTGCAACTGCGCCAAACGATGTATGAGTGCACACTGCAAAATTAAAAAGTCCCACTTGCATTGTACAGCAGTATGCAAATTTATAACATCCGATGACGATTGTAACAGTGTCAAAGCCCAACATTGGCACTGTGTAAAACACACTGCCACCATGCCTGTTCATCAATTTGCAATCTGCAACTTGCTGTAATGTAAATGTGTTGTCAGCCAACCTGGATTTATACTTATCTTTATTACTTAAGAGAAAAATAATATCAATAAAACAATTAATATACAATAGCTTTATAGCGGGCTTCAGTGAGGTTTTATGGTCGTCATAATGATACACGGAGAGGCAGTCCTTGTAAAAATGATGCTTTTGAGTTTAAGGTAGTCATCTTGGACTTAATCGTCTGATGGGCGTCACCTTGACAGCTTGGCATGCATCAAAAATGGATTCAGCACAATAAAACACTCTGGAAAAGTTTATTTGCCAATTCTGACTCCAAAATGCCTGGAGTTGTCAAAATACCTGAAAGCCAGACTAGTCTACCACATTACTTCAGTTAACCTAATTTTAGCATAGTTTTTGTTGACATATGAGATTCATTCGACTTAAGTATTCTCTAGGGTTTTTAAATTTGGAGAGAGAGAGAGAGAGAGAGAGAGAGAGAGAGAGAGAGAGAGAGAGAGAGAGAGAGAGAGAGAGAGAGAGAGAGAGAGAGAGAGAGAGAGAGAGAGAGAGAGAGCAGACAGACAAAGAAGTGCTCCAGGAATTTTCAATTGCCTGTTTTCTCCCCTTCCATTATGAGGTTGGAGGCATTTGCAATTCAGATGAATGTTGCTATGCGTACTATGTATATTATGAAATTCTTTCCCTAAAGTATGTATTTACATCGAAAAATTGTTATAGAGACTCCCGAAATATGCTTGCTTTCATAATATTATGTGAAGGAGAAGACGAATAAAAGAAAAAGAAAATTCAATATAAAATTTAAAGATTTTATTTCTATTTTACAAAGGTCATTCTGTTACAAATCTGAAAATACTCTTATAGTTAGACATGTGATTGCAAAAAAAAAAAATAAGATGATGATACTTATCTTGAATATATTTCATGACAGTTTATTTTTATGTACATATGTGAGTGTTGTTTTCATTGATATTTTTGCTTATTGTAGTTTCAGTGCATGTATGTAGCTTTATAGACAATGTATGTATACTTACTCAAGTATATCAAATTTACGTGTATGAATACGTATGAATTTATATTATGTATAAGTATTCTTATGCACTGTGTATGCATAGCTCAAAAGTAGAGAGCGAAATCTGCTTTGCTAGGCTTTTTAGCAATCAATCTTTTACCGCATCATGATAATGTTAATTACTTTGTGTATACAGAGAGCTCTTCGCAATTATAATTGTCCACGTGATCAGTACATGATTTTTTTTGTGCTGAATGGATGATACATTTAATGTCATTGTAAAATTTTGTTCTAATGATTATGAAAAATCTGAACGATAGAGTTTGGGCCTTGTTTTATTTGAGTTTATTTTCAGTTTCGATCGTGAGACGCTAGGAAATGCTGATGTTTATCATGTTTATTAAAAGTTTCCTAATGAGTAAATAGTTGATCTCGTGAGGTTCGCGCTACGAGTAACTCAAGTAGAAGAACGTGGTAGAGATACGTGACTCAGAAGATTTTCGAGTTTGATTCGGAGTCCTGTGATTGTTGACGACATTTGGGTTTTCTGGATGGATGAGTATAGATTTAACTTATTTCTAATAATGTTTATAACTACTTGTGAAGGACAGAATGAGTTTATTTAATAGAACACTCGCAGGTAGAATGTATGTTGGGAGATATATTATTCTGTATTAGGAAATTTTAATTTGAGGTGAGGAGAGTTTATTTAATAATTCACATATCAACAATTCACAAACCCCCTTATACAATATATGCATGTATGTCTATGCATGTAATATTAATTATATTTTACTGGTAGAGGATTTAAATTTGAGATCGTTTGCAGGCCTCTACCAAAGCCGTGTCAGGATTTCCGAATGTAGGGGGTTAAAATATCGAAGGGTAATAACACAGGAAATCCTCCACTGTTTTTGGTCCTTCGAACCGGATGGGAATTGGTGTGGTAATGGTGAAGATAATGTACATTGTAAATAACCTCCCACCTAGTAAGAAGTTAGTGTAAACCTCTATTGTTAAAATAAATAAGAATATTTTTTTTTTCCGGCGTGGATAAAGTGGTTCTTTCTTTGTGGAAACGATATACTTTCGTAGTTGAGCGTCCACTAAGTAAATTGGAAATTAATACCCAATTTCGGCTGGGTGAACAGTGCTCTTTAGGGATTTGTATGGTTACATATTCCCCATTTAACAATGTCTAGAATGTCGTATTGATTCCTTTGATTACGTCAGTAAACGGAAAGTAGTGACCCACTTACTGCTGGGTGCACAGTGTCGTATACTGGAGGAACAGTGTGATTTACGTTACACTTTCCAATTATTGTTACCGACTTAACAGTGTCGTTTAATTGATGAATAGTGCGTTTTACACTTTATGGATTGGCGTCATAATCGACGAAATTTAATAACTGAATGTTATTATCTTGAAATTTTAGAAGATTGTCCTTTGATACTCTTTTCAGAGTGAATGTTTGTTGCATTGTGAATGCATAAAGAAGATCGTGGATTCTTTGATAATATAATTACATTAACTATTTCTTTGTTGTTTTCTTAAGCTCTATTTGCTTTTTCGATACTTCGGTTAAACCTGAGGCATTACATCGTCTTCGGGACTTGATTCAACGTGACTGCGTTCAGTGTCAAACAGAACTTGCAACAGATGATGAAAAACTTGTTGTTTCTTACTTAGAAACATGTCATTAAACGCTACCAGAGAGAACTAGAAGATATGATAGGAAATATGAAGAATATGTCGAGGATAAGCCACTTAAAATTGATTCTAAAGAGGAAGATCTAGAACATGACAATCTAGCTAAAACAGTAAATGATATTAGCTTAGCTGTCCTAGAACGGATTCGAAAGTTAGGAGCTATGAAGAGTACTAGAGCTCCTAGTTCCGAGAATTCAAGCCACTCCAGAGGATAACCCACACCTAAAACTCCTGATGTAAAAATACCACAGTTCTCTGGAGACTATGATGAATGGAAAGAGTTTTGGGATACGTTTGATAGTTTAGTACATGATACTTCTATGCAAACTATGACAAAGTTTGCCATCTTGAGAAATGCCCTTGAAGGAGATGCCAAAGACACCATGAAGGGATATCCTGTTGCTAGTGAGAGTTATGATGAATGCATTCAACAGCTACAAGCTTTTTATGCAAGAAAGGACAGGACTGTACGAAATTTAATGAGGAATATGGTAACAATTCAAACTTTTTCTTCTAATTATTCTAACTTTTTAAGTTCAAGCAGGAAGTAGAAGCTATTACTCTAAGTCAGAAAAATTATAGAGACATGAAGAACACTGATTGGGTGTTTTCAGAACTCGTGATAATGAAATCACCAGAAGATGTAGAGAACTGGATTAGCATGAAAATAGACAACAAAATACCTTACATTTGAAACCCTCTTGAAGGAATTGGCAAAATATGTATAATATATTGAAGGTAACAACATTAAATATAACAAAAAGGGAGAGATCCAAGCCTCTCACTGAGATGAGAGTCAGTCCTATAAAACGAGCGTAGGTAGTTATGGTGATGTTGCAATAAGAGTAAATAGTAAAACAGAATGTGTATTCTGTGGTTGGCAAGATCATAAGTCTGACCTGTGTCATAAAGTAATTAGCATAAATGAACGCAGAGACAAATTGAGAGATAGTAACAACTGTCTGAGATGTACTCAGACAGGGCATTATGCAAATGAATGTTACACTCAGTTAAACTGTAAGAAGTGTAAGAAAAATGGTCATCATGCAGCCTTGTGTTATGAACAAGAATCAAAGTTCTGTGGAAGGTTTGAAGAGCCTACATTTCTGAATGAACAGTCAGGAAATGTTTCAAAATTAATAGATGAGTCAAGCAATGAGAAAGAACATCATGACTCAGAAAGGAACAAGAAACATGTTGGTGTGATGACTATGAATGCAGTACAAAGGCAAATGTTGAAGCCGACTTTTACTTCATGTGCTTTGCCTACTGCAAGTGGAAAAGTAAGCAGCTCAAAGGGTATCTTTGGGTAAACACGAGGTTATTCTTTGATACAGCTTCCCAGTGTTCCTTTATAACTAGGGAACTAGCTGAAAGGCTCAAATTAAGCCCAGTAGATGAAATGTCTCTTGGTATTGATGCCTTTCGTTCTGAAACGTAGAAAGGAAGTTTTCCTGTTGTAAATGTAGTTATTAAACTGGGGAAAAGAAGAGCCAGAGTTAAATTACTCGTAGCTGAAGATATGGTAATTAGCATCCACACTCCAGGACTAGCAAAGGTTGAAAATGTGTTAAACTGCAATGGTCACAAATTGGCTGATGAATATATTGTTAGTGATTTACTTGAGAACATTGGCATTGTTATTGGTGCTTTACACTTTAGTCAGTTTGTTAATGGTATTAATATTAGGGATGTCTATAATTTGATGGAAGCACCGGATGGTGTCATGTTGTATGGCCATATTCCTCAAGAGACTCAACATAAACCCAATAATGTGCAAAACCATCATGTTATGCGAGTAGGAACACAGTTATTGCCTACCACTAAACAAAAGTTGATGGAAGAGGCCATAGAGCCTGTTAATAAGTTGTTGAGTGAAGAGGCCATAGAGCCGATTAATAAGTTGTGGGAGCCAGAGAGTATTGGAGTAATTAAGCAAGAAGTGCGTTACGAAGATAAAACTACACTTTAAAGTTTTACAGGTTCTGTTCCGTGGATGCCCATCCACACTCCTCTCCCACACAGTTTTCGGAAAGCCATTGGACAAATTTAGTCTCTAATAGAACAATTGGAGGAGATATTGCAGAATGTACATGTAGGTAATTTGTTGGATGCATGTACCGTTGAAGAGAAAACAATCTGAGGTATACAATACTGCAGATGTAGAGTGGGCAAAGGTCGAAATATCACTGCAAGCATGGAATTCCAATAATGCAAGACTTTAAAGGGCACTGGATCAGTGCCTTTCTGAAAAACCTAGATCTCTTAAAGAAACAATCTTTAGTTTTATCTGGAATGTTAATACAGACAAGCTGTTTTTGAAAGATCTGAAGGCTAGAGAAGTGTTAACCAAACAACCTTCTGTTACTGATGAGTATAGTTATTGACCCCTTAGGTCTAATTTCACCCTTGCTAAGAAGAGAAAAAATTCTTATTCAGAGAGCCTGGTCTGAAAAGCTGTCATGGGAATATCTGTTGTCAGAAGTATACAATGAGGAATTATCAAATTATGAAAGAACAGAACATCAAACTGCCCAAAGCATTGACTAATTGTGGGTATACTTAATCATTGATGCTACATACTAGCACTGACAGGGAAACCCCCTCTATTCCTTTTTGGAGAGCTCAGGATGGCTTAAATGCATTTCAAGACAGTTTATTTCTACGTGCATATGTAAGTGATGCTTAGCATGATAGTTTTGTTTTTTGTAGTTCAAGTGCAGGCATGCTCATATATAGACTTTGTATGTATTCTGATTCAATTATATCAAATATACGCCTATGAATACATATTAATTTATATCATGTATAATTATTCTCATGCACAGTGTATGGTATAGCTCAGAAGTAGGGAGCGAAATTTGCTTTGTTTGGCTTTCTGCCAATCAACCTTTTACCGCGTTATGATAACGTTGATTACTTTGTGAAAACAGAGAGTTCTTTTCAATTATACTTGTCCACGTGATCAGTACATGATTTTTCTTGTGCTGAATGAAAGATGCATTTAATGTCATTTTTGATTTTTTTTCCTAATGATTATGAAAAATGAGAACAATAGAGTTTGTGCCTTGTTTCATTTGTGACTTTATTCTAAGTTGCTCTCGTGAGACGCTACGAGACACTTATATCTACTGTGCTTATTGACAGTACTTAAAAGTTTGCTAATGAGTAATTAGTTGCTCTCGTTAGGCACTACGAATAACTCAAGTAGAGGAAAGTGGTAGAGATACGTGGTTCAGAAGAAATTCGAGTTTGATTCGGAGTCCCGTGATAGCTGACGACATTTGGGTTTTCAGGATAGATGAGTACAGATGTAACTTATTTCTAACAATGTTTATAACTACGTGTGAGGGACAGAATGAGGTAATTTAATAGCATACTCGTAGGTAGAATGCATGTTGGGAAATTATTATTCTATATGAGGAAGTTTTAATTTAAGGTGACTAGAGTTTATTTAATAATTCACATATCAGTAGTTCACAAACCCCCTTATACAATATATGCATGTATGCCTATGCATGTGATATTAATTATATTTTATTGGTAGAGAATTTA